>JAOXNG010000021.1:4679200-4693196 GCA_028566535.1 Scolopax minor
CATCATCAAAAAATCCTTGACTTTCCCACCCCGAGCAAAATGCTCTCGGAGCCCTTGGAGCCTGGAGCGACTTGACCCCGGGTGGAAACTCTGCTTTAATTTTGGTGAGTCTGCTGCCTGATGGGAGCTCACTTATCACACAGCTCATTTCTGAAAGAAAACCCACAAATTTCTGGAGCTTCCTTCTACACTGCCCTTTGGGACGGACGCTGTTGCAGCACGGGTCGCTTGGAATTGCTTTCTCTGATTTAAATATATCGAGTCTGTGTGAGGCAGACAGGATGCTAATTTATTCCTTTCTATGCTTGGGTGGTTTTGAAAAGCGTCTCTCATCCCATTTACGTTATTAAATATGAAATATTTCAGGGGCAAGAGATAAAAAATGGGCAGGTGAAGGGTTTGGGGGTTTATTTCCTCGTTGGGAAATCCTTGTGCGCGGAGGGCTGTTTTCCAGGAGATTAATCCATAGCTGTTTGGGTTCTCTAGGATTGCTCTGTGAGGATAATTAGTTGCCTAATGTGGGTTTAGGTTTATAACACCCATCTACCCTCCCTTTGATTTGCCAGGCCCTTTCCTCCTCCCTTCCTGAGGCCTCTCTGGCCGTTTGCATTTAACTTCTGAAAGCTTTTTATCGTCTGGCTCCATCTTCTGAATCGTGTTCGTCCAGCATTGCCGCTTCTGTGCAGGGTGGCTCTTGTCCCCTGGGATGGACACCCTGCCACCACCCCCCCAGTGGCATCACCAGGGACACAGAGGTAGAAAACACATGCACTAATCTTTTACCAATATGCAAAAGAAATTAAAGGTTATTTCTTACTACACTGCACCCAATGTATTAAAGGCAACAAAATATAACCCAAATAGAAACCATTAATTAAGTGCTGCATCACAGCAGCACTCAGAGGATGCCACTGTGTTTTACAAGGACAAGACAGTACTCTCACACCCACCTCTCAGCTGGGTTTGTCTTGTCTAAGAAAACAAGGGCAGGCCGTTCTTTTGAGGATCTTTTGAGGATTCTGGTCAACAATATCTGTGACTTTGATCTACTTAACATTTCTTTTGCAATGCTCAAAGCATAGTTTTCAAACCCAGACTTAAAAGTTTACTTATCAACATGTGCTGAACTTTAAGTGTGCATCAGCCTCCCTGGACCATTGCCAAGTTTAATGAAGAATACTTTGCCCTTTTAAAGACCACATCCTCAGATCAGCAAATGCTGCTTTTGTACTTAAAATGAGGAACACACAGAAAGAGCACAGCATCACTTCAGCACATTAGGTTAGAGCTGTTTATAAATTAAAATTCAGATACAAGGCTATACAGACTGAAACTGCATCTTCAGTGCATTAAGAAGACTGCAACCAAACCTATCTACTAAGCTATATTTTATTTCAGAGTAATATATTGTCCCTGGCCTCACACATAACACTGCACTGTCGAGAGGCTCTACAATGTTGAAAGAGCAACATAGTGAAAGTATCTGGATCATCCATTGAAAAATCTTCATAATGTCCTTCTGTACAGCAGGACTCATCCTTTTTTGCCACTTGTGCCAGGCTGCTGAATCTGTACAATTTCACCACTGAAGCTTCAGTCAAACCCCATCAGATTAAAGCAAGTGCAATGGATTTTGCATTTGCACTTGGAAGAGCAAAGGCTTACAAATCATTTTTAAGAATATATATTGTTGCAGCAACAAATTCTGAAAAGAGAATGTAGCTAATTAATAGCTAAACTGAGAATCCAAATAATCGGATTGCCTCCATTCTTGTTTATAAAAGACAGCAAGACATTATCTCTGCCCCATATAACTGACAAAGAAACTAGCAATGCAGCTTTTAATCTCACATTAGAGTTTTAGTTGGCCTTTTAATGTAATTGCTTTTTCAACAGCAATAATCAAAGGACTCATAGGAATGTCTTTCATAAGTTGTTAAGATTAATTTAGTTAAAAGTGGATAGAAAACATATTTTGTGTTTTCCTTTTATATAGGAAAGCTCAGATTTAATAGCAGAATTCAACTAACACAGGCTTTTCACTGATGCCACGGCAGCAATTGTTTGAAAGATTAAATGTTTAATAATGAAAGGCTTCTACCTTCCAATAGGCAGGTCAAGAGTCCTGCTTTACAGAAAGCTCTGGTAGAAGACTAGAGGGTATATAAAAGGAATTTTACATTTCTACACTATTAAATGTTAGGATTGTTAAAGTAGCTGCAGTCATGCTTCTCCACTCTCAATCACAAGAGAAGACCTGCAGTAGATACTTCCAAGTGTTCAAGACACCAAAAGCCATGGGTAGCTCAGAGTCGCTACTGAAGTAAAAATCCTGAGCGCCGACCATGAGTTGGTCAGGATGAGCAATACCACAGTGGCTCCACCATGGCTGGCAGACACTGTAATAAATATTCTATTTTTTTATTGGATTGCAGAACAAGGGGGATAGGATATCAAACTGATATCTGCAGCTGAATAAAAAACTGCAGTCATTAACTGCAGTTATTACTTATGTATTACTTTTTTGTGGGTCATAAAAGTGGTCATTACCTATACCATTTCCTACCATTTCAAGCTTAGAAATGCTGGAGCTCTGCTTCACAACCTATGTACTCCTTAATACAACTCTGAACCTGTCTAACCGCATCTGGTTAGAAGCTACATCTCAGATGTAACCTCATCTCAGAAACTACAAATTCTCTTCCGAGAAACTTCACTGTCTGTGCTCACAAGAGTGCAACTCAAACCTTCAGCATCAAACACAGCTTGCTCCCATTATAGCTACAACACTACCTCCCCATCTGAGTGACATTTCCCTAGAGATGGCAATCAGCTTCTGAACCCAGTTTCAGGAGTGAGGAGAAATGAGATCCTGTTCAGTTTTTCTCTTTCCTTTCTGCTTCCAGCAATTTTGCACTTGCTACTCCATCTGTAATGTCTCTGGGGTGAGAGCTCTCTGCTTCATGCTCCAGGCCCCCAGGCATGACTGGTGGAGCTGCTCCCTCTCTCCCCTTTTCTGGAGGCTGAAGATGCTTCATCCCTTGTAGTGTTCTACAAGATATGATTTGTCAAGAGCTCTGTTCTTGGTTCAGTGTTTCCAATGCAGCAGAGAGGAAGCCTAGATGCTTCCCCTTCTACTAAAAGATGCAGACTCAGCTCCTATTATGTCTTCAGTGAGGGCAGGAGCCCAGCACTGGGCTGATCAATGAAGGGAGCACCCAGGGAGAGAAAGGCAAGAGCAATTTTTTTTTATCCGTCCTCAAACTTGGACTGAGAGCTTCCACATCAAGTATAAATCTTACTGAAAGCAGACAATGGAAGAATAGAACTTCTGAAGGAAATCTTGGAACTTATCTTTCCAAATTAGAACATTATGGGCAAAAAAGGATTGATGCCTGCTTTCCCTGGAATAAATTTCCAAGTCCAGGTCATATTTTCATGACGCTACTAAAAAAAGAAAAAAAAAAAAAACACACCTCACCTGTTTCTAAAAGCCTGTGAAGTTGGTGGGAACAAGCAAGTATGTGAAGTCAGCCACTTGCATAAACAAAAGCAGTATCAAACCCTAAATGATGTCATTAGCTAGATCACTATCTCCAACATGACAAGTCATTTTGTTTTCAGGAGTAAGATTACAGCACACATATGTACACATGTGATTTCCGTAGCACAATACACAAGAGTCTAAAATGGGCATGTAGTCGTTTATTCTAAGTAGCAAGAAGTGCTTCAGGTATTGGTTTAACACAACCTGGCTGTATTTTCTGGCAGCTTGTCTTTCAAAGTCTGCCTAAATGCATCCATACATGCACTCAATCTGCTGGCTCCTGGATAACATCGCTGCTGGGAAGCAGCGGAGCAGCACAAGACCCCAGTCTGGCACTAGTCCTACACCTTAGAGCATCTCCAAGAGTTGCAGGTAATATGGGTGATGCTCATCACATTCCCATATCTCAGCAACTTACTTTACTTCAGGGGAACTGAAATAAAGTAATTTACTTCATTTTTAACCAAAATCCTAGCTTTCCCACCACTATGTAAGAAGAGTAGTTTTAGATCTGCAGCATTCGCCAAAAGAAATATATTTGCTCATTTCTAAAGAGGTTTATCACCTCTCACACTGGCTAAGAGTCTAGCAACGTGGAAAAAAGCATACAAGAATATTCTGGTTATTCTACTTCTCAGGCTTTTCCAGCTAAATTCTTCAGCCTCAGAAACATTTTCAGTTTCCCTTCATTGTACGTAAATGAATGTGTTGCTATTTTATATTTTTTTAATGCATGTTCATGACTCAAGCTTCACATAGCTCAAGGAGAAGAAACACTAACTTGAAAAAAGTGTGTTTACTGGACTGAATACAAACCACAAGACTATTTTGGACACTGTATTAAAAGATTCCATGTCTACTGATTATCAGTGATATCTCAAGAGCTCAGTTTAAAAAAATCACTATATTCAAAATATCTGGGAAGTGGTTTGGTAAGCTATTTTTTTATGCTATTATCACTATTATATTTCTTACTAGTCTCTTTGAATTTCTAACTCCTTACTGTTCATTTTTCTTATCCAGGTTTCCGTTTTATTTCTTGACATACAACCAGTAAAAGTTTATTATGACAAAAATTTGATAATCCCTTGCTGTAGTTCTAGAATTGTTTAAATATATTAGGAGTATTTTTACAAGAGAAAGTTATATGGCTCTGCAGAAAATTTTACAAGCAAAGATATTTAGACAAGTGCTAAATCAGAAGTAGCACCATATGTTCTCATACTTCAGCATGAAAGACACAATGCCTGTAAAATGAAAAGCAATGATTTTTTCCAAAAGCTACTACCCTCAGAACTTAAAAACATGCACTTATTTAAAGTGCCAAATAATCTAATTATGAATGAGATAATTAAAAGACTAACAGGTTGCTAAAACACGCTCAGGACACACAACCTGGTGTTTGCTCTAGTTTATAAGATTAAAATAGTAACTGCACCAGTGTCCCTTTAATCTCTGCATAGGTTTGAAACACTAAATTGCACTCAGACCACATTTCATCATAAGAAGCGCCATTAAAACCTCACTGCTTGACACAGCAGGAAGCTGCTGGAATTGCAGTAACTTCCTACTCATAACCAGAATTGTGACTGTAGTCCTGTCATCACATAGCACTGACTGGAAATGTTTAGGCTGTCATTTTTGAATGTCAAAGCCCAATTCCCCACTGGGTGTACATTACTACAAATATTTAAAATCCTGGACTGAGTTCTGATCGATGCCATTCATAAATATTTTTAGAAATTACTCTGCTACAGTTACTTTGAAAGGAAACCTCCATCTTTTGGCAGACAGTGAGAACCTTTACCCAGTCTTCTCTCAAACAGCCACTGCTTCATAGGACTTTAAGTAAACCTTTCAGACTAGAATTTGAGAGATCAGCAGCAGCAGTCACCTACCTGCTAGAAATGAGTCCACCAGCATTCAGCCAAAAAATTTCAAAATACACTAGTTTAAAAAGTTTCTATCTTCCACATCTGCCAAGTCACACAGATGTTCAGGCTGGGACTCACAGAGATTTATATCTGCTACGTACCACTTCCCCAGCACATTCACAAGATGCCACACCAGCGACTGATACTAAGGGCCAAATGACCATCTTACCAAATTATCATGTTCTCATTGTTTTTTAGTGTATAAGAGCTTTAATTTTCAAATGTTATTCTGATAAAAGATGGATACTCCTTTTGATTTACTAGTTTGCAACCTGAAATCCTCAGCTGATATCTGACCATGCCTCCAATTTGTATCAGCATCTTGATTTCCCAAATGAAGACAACTACAGCTACACAACTATTCTGCAATGCTAAAAAAAAGGCCGCATTAGAGAAAACTAGAGCCTCCTCTAACAAATCTATCACAGCACTTCAAATCTGGATTCATTGTAAATCACTTGCTATGATCAAGGACACTTTTAAGCACCCCTATAAATGCAAAAGGCACGTTATTATATTTTAATATGCCTGCCGCACACACATACTAATTAAAAATAGCTTTGCTCCCACTGGTCAGGTTAGCATAATTCAGGAAATCCAGGAAGGAAGGAAATGTCTTAAAAGTTGATTTTTAAAGGAAACACATTGAAAATGTTTGTATTAAGCTCATTGTTCATAAAGGTGTTTTCTAGGCATGTGAGTAACCTCAGCCCCAGTTTTCACACCACATTCAAAGCAGACTAAGTAAAAAGCCGTTAGAAAAATGGTATGATGCAATGGAATAATCAGGAGCTAAAACTCAGGAAACCTGGATTTAAGGTTTAGTTGGTAGCTGATTAATCCCATCTTGTCATTTGTTTAGCTCATGGTTCTTCACATACAAGATGATGACCACAGTACGTACTTTGTTGGTAAATTGCTTTGAGAACTACTGATAAAAAGCTCTAAGAAAAAACCAGGCACAAGTATCAGGTGTAAGAGTTTGCTCAAGTTAACAGCACAGCCATAGCTTTTTATATCCATCAAGGTCTCAACATCACAAAGCCATTTTTTTTCTGACTTTGTGCAATTGATACCTTGCCTGCATTCACACACAAAATCAATGCACGTCCCACACATTGATGCTATCCTAGTCAACACCAAAGAGATCTCCAGGGCTAGAACTACCATGAGCTAATTTTCTACAGCTGGAAAGGCTCTCTAGTCAGAGCTGCTTTATCTCCTAACAGTCATGCAAGGTTGGACCACAAGCCTCTGCAGGCTCAAACTCCACAGTTAGAAGCTGGAGCAAGGAGAGGACTTTCTGATGGCCTTCCACAGGTCAGAAAAAAAACACAGCAATGTCTTCCTCTCCTCTGTCTCTCCTGGCTGGTACCACAGTTGCCACCTGCAAGATCATAGACTGGCTTTGGACTTCTCAGAAGCTCACAGGACTCACTGAAACACAGAAGCAAACTTATCCAGGGTCCCAGATAACTTATCCAGAACCAGAGCAGAAGTTTTTGGCCCAACAGAATGAGCCTGAAAAGAACAGACATCATGCAATGGTAATCTCCAGTCATTACTCTGTCATTACTGTGATTACCAACACATTACAGATTTTCAGTCCTTCCCTCTGCCAGATGCTCATGAATTCAGCAAAATTTAGGTATACCTCAGACACATAAAATAGATATCACTGAACATTTATTTTGATGGCTCCAGTGTTTCAGAGTTTGGCTTTGACTCTGAAGGTTACATTTTCTGCACAACATGCAATTAAAAACATGTGCTCACAAAACCAGAGTGAGGTAATAGAACACCAGTGGGGTCATAAGATCTTCAGTGATGCCATACCAGAAGGTGAAGGAAGCCACCCGAGCAGTGAGGAGTATACCTTGGCTCAGAGGAGGGCAGAGGATCTCTGAGAATACTCCCCACACTATGAGAACAGGCATTAGCAAACCTGCATACAATGAAATCGATACCAAGCCTTATCTGACTATCACTGAAGTCTCACACCTCCAGACAGTCGGTCTCCAGCCCAACTGACCAGTTTGCAGCTACCAGACCACATCTTACATGGCAGGGAAGATAAGCACCAGTGGAGTTGAAAGCAGACAGGCCCACAGATGACATCATGCCAAGCCAAGATCTACAGTTTCATCCATCCCTGGACCTCCACAGATTTGAAGCTGGCTTGAGCCCAGAATTAGAAACACATTTGGATTGCTAAAGGTATGGTGTTTACATGCTCATGAACTGAGCCTGCAATCCATAGGACACAGAGCTACTTCTCATTTACACCATGAAAACAAAGAAATCTGATTATTGAAATATGTTTCTTTACATATGCAACAAATGTCTCTGGATGTGGCTAAAATTGAGTGTTCTCAGCTTTATCCTCTCCAGATTCCTGATCAGATTTCTGGGACAGCAAAGAAACTGTCTCCCAAAGAACCTTTCCCACTGTGTTTCACCAGATACAATGGGGCATAAAATTAATACTCCATAAGCATTGTACCATCCGTCATGGTAGCTTGACAATTAGACCAACTGGCTGGTTTATTCATCATTAACTAGCACAACTAATCACACTCCTGAGGCACCTGAATACTATGTGATGGATAAAAAAAAAAAACCCACCAGACACAGTGAGGCTCGGTGTTTAGAATTAAGATGCTCCTGGTTCCCTAGGAAACAGCATTTCCCAATAAACAGAACACAAACATTATTTGGATTTTTCTCGCTGTGGGCCGTGAAAATCTACTAGTCACTTTCATCTTCCATTACAGATCCTTTCCCACAAGCTTCAAGAATTTCTTGCTTCCTGTGCATTATGATGTATTTCTGAGCAACACTACAAGAAACGAATTAAAATCTAACAAAATTTGAAGGATATTAAAAGCACTTAATTAAAAATGTTAGATTTGAGGGCAGGTGTCACCTGACTGCATTTTCACAGTCAACACCCTGTTTCTCCTGTAAAAAGCAAAATGAACATCCAAAATTTTCACATGAGTTTTAAGGGACTTATAGAATTGATGTCTAACATCAATTAACCAAAAAAATACATCTGCTACGTGCACCTCTACCAAACACAAAGCAGACAGAGCCATGGTTTGCTACATTTAAAGTATAGATCTTTTCACTTTGATAAACTCAGATATTTTGCTCTCAAAGCAAACAAATTATTTCTTATTCAGATATTATTCACTAATCCTTCAAGTATCCATTTTTCAAACTGGTATTAGAATAAACTCTGTTGTTTTTTTTAGTTTAAAAGAATAAAACCACAATTAAGCAGAGGTGGAATAGAATATTCCACCCGAGTTGCCCAGGAAAATTACCCTTAGCTTAAGTGCTTGAATTACACGTTTCCAGGGGGCAGTTGATAAGCATCGTCTTGTCATTTAGGAACAATACAGTTTGTTCAATTTAGATTGTTGTAGAGTTATCATAAAACAGGGTCAAGCAAGTCCTTTTGTGCTACATCTCTTTTTGGACTTCCCCAAGTATCTTTTCAGTATTCCAAGGGTCTACAACTGGATTTAATTGCAATAGTGTGATGAATACAACTATCCAACGCATTCTTGACAAAAATAGGATGGAGTGACTTGAGAGGATAAAACTCTAAGATCCAAGCTTTCAAGACAGTCTGATCAGTCACTTCCATACTGTCAGGCAATCCAGCAAATCATTTTTATCAACCTGCACACAACTCTATAGTACACTCCAAAAGGTTAAGAAATCTTTCCGTTTTATTGCTTTTATAGAGAAGGTAAAATATGTAAATACCAAAGCCTTAATGCTGATATTAGGAATTCTTTTAATATGCTCAGGATGCTTTTTGTCCTCCCAGTTTTCAAAAATATTTGCACATGCTATGGTTGCAAGCAGTCAAAATGCAGCAGTATTGATTGGAGTGTAGATCAGGTGTCAAGTTCTAGAAATAATGAATAAATCAAAAAGTTCTTAGCACCTGTACCTGGAAGAGACATAGATTCTGGTATCTTCTGTTGTTTAGTTAAGACTGTAGAGCCTTTGGTCTTGTTGGTTGAAGAGCTGGTTAGGAAAAAAAAACATTGTTGGAATGCTTTGCTTTCATTTTTCCTTTATGGATTTAATGATATTGCAAAAAACCTAAAGTTTGAAGCTTAACTTCAGGTCACTAAAAATCCAAAAATGGACAAAAGCAAACAAGATGAATGACAATAACAGACAAATTACTTAATTCAGAGTACTGCAAAGCATGGATATTTAAATATCTTGCATCTTGTCTGGGTATCCAATTTCAGTGCAAGTTAGGTACCCAATAAGGAGTGAATTGCTCAAATACTTTGAAGGATCTAAGCCAATTTTCAGGTTCTACCTCATAGCATTCATATGCCTGTGCTTGATGTATTCAGCTGCCTTCAGTGAAACATTCTCTCAGATAATCAAACAGTATTTTTAGAGACACAACTTAATGTTACCAGCAACATTTTCAGACCACAAAAATCATAAAATGGATTTTTAACATCATTAAGATTCACTGTTAAACAAAACAGTGTAAAACAAAAATAGAAACCAAAAGGGGATGTGGGTCACCTATCAATGCTTTTCTCCACACTTATCTGAACTTCACATAAATGTAAGGTACATAGTGATGAATCGGCCCTGCAACCATTGCAAAAAGCATATTTTTTTTTTCTTTGAATCCAAGTTACAAGTACACACTCCAAAACCCTACAACAAGAATTGATTGGGGCAAATTTTCACACTTCACTGGAATTTAATGAAATGCAGTGGAAGAAGTCTAGCGAGTTTTAAGGCCAAACATTTGAAGAAGGTATCTCACTACTGATCAAATGAGAGAAGTTTGATACTACAGGCATAAAAGCTCTTGAATAATTTGGGTAACCTTGAGGAAACACCAAAATCAAGACCTTTAGAAGACATTCAATATTGTTGCTGACCACATAGCTCATTGTGCTCTTTCAGCTACATCACATCTCTTTCAGCTCAACACATCTCTTACTCTTGGCAGTGCTTGAACACTACTCTCATTACTCTAAATAACCACTTCAATTATTATATGAACTTTTACAAATAGATATTACCAAGCTTGTCACCATCCTTCCCCTCTCTGTAACCTGACACAGTATTTGTAATAATTCAGTGCAAGGTTCACACAAATAAAAAATAGAAGGGTTGAAGAAACACGTACTTGATGAAGTATGCAGGTGCAAAACTGCTGAGTTTTTCCTCTTCCCAAGAATGTACAGAAACAATGCAAATACGCCAGAAGTTTTATAGCAGAACTGACAAGTTGAGCTAAGACTATTTGTTATTCAGAGTCTTCATATAACTGTTCATCTTTTCAGACAGTCTGGCTGAAGATAGCAGCTTCACCATTCACAATCAATAGATTTGCAAACATTTTCATGCTGTGTACCAAATGCTCAGACAGATCTCAAGTCACAATCCTGACTCTTTTCTGTGTATCTTGCAGAATTAAAAGCACTTTAGAAATTTACAAAAACAGTAAATATGCACAGACTACAATCATTTGCATATTTATTTTTAAAAGACAGTTTTAGTATATATTCTTCCCCTTGCACGTTATACTTGTACAATTTATTTCCTCTGAAACAGATTACTGTTATTACTAGCCTACCTCATTATCTTTCAGTCACACTGTACAAGGTATCTCCCTTCCCTTTTCTCATGTTGGATGGTATCTTTCTTTTATGATATGGTCTAAAAATCCCATCTCAAGTGATCAGATTTCTAAAGAAGAAATAGCACAAAGAGGGGAAAGAGAGAAGGGTGGATTTTCTCCTTGTTTACTTAAATATGCTTTTAGATTTCTTGATTGTGAATACCCAAAAGACTAGAGAAGTTTCTTAATTCTATATATATATAAAGGAACCAAAGAACATTACTAAAACCCTCCACAGTACTTCAAGTTTGCACTAACAGTGAAGACCATAATATTAAGTACTCCAGGAATATTACAAGCCACAGCTGCAGAACAAGTGCATGGAAAAATTGTATCTGCATACAAAGGAGTAATGACCAAAAGAACCACCTTAAAGAAATTAGAAATTGCTACACTGGATCCAAACAGTGCAATTACCATTTTATCTTCCCCCTCTCCTAACAGGGACCACGGCCAGCTGTTTTAGAGAGAGGCAAACAAACTTCTGCAATTAACATCAATGGAACAATAGACCAGAGTGAAATTCACCCTCAGTTTCATAGAATGGTTTGGGTTAGAAAGGACCTTAAAGATCATCCAGTTCCAACCCCTCTGCCATGTGCAGGGACACATCCCACCAGACCAGGTTGCTCAAAGCCCCATCCAATTTGGCTTTGAACACTTCCAGGGATGGGGCATCCTCAGCTTCTCTGGGCAACCTGTTCCAGTGTCTCACCACCCTCACCGTAAAGAATTTCTTCCTAATATCTAATCTAAATCTCCTCTCTTTCAGTTAAAAGCCATTACCCCTCATATTATCATTCCACTCCTTGATAAAGAATCCTTCTCCAGCTATTCTGTAGGCACCCTTTAAGTATTGAAAGGCTGTTATAAGGTCTCTATATAAGGTCCTTATTACTTAGAAGGCAATATTCACCTTACACCAAATGAAGCAGATCTCAAACACCACAGATTCCCATATTACCCTTCATGTACTATCTAAAGGAACATATGATGCTTCTCGGGACTTTAACCATTTCTGGGCTCTCTGCCATTTCACAGCAATTAGGCTCTGCCTAAACCTGCTACTGTGGCTTAAGAGTTTAGTTACAACTTATCACCCTACTTCAAATTCTATGGCATGGTGCTTTATTCCTTTTCTTTACTAAGGTTTAATGCCACAGTTACCTTCAGAGAGACAAAAACACTGATGGTTACACAGTGGACTCTTTTACAGATTCAAGTATAAGATTGTAGTAAAAATCAATCATACCACAAGCACTGTATAATTTGGTTTTCATCTTTCCACAACTATGAATGCTGCATATTAAGTTGCACTTCTTTCTGCATTAAGCAAAAATCAAAGCTCAGTGTTTCAGTCCTAGCTGATTCTCTTAACAGAGCTCACCCTTTAACTATTCAAGAAGCACATGCAGACAAGATTTATATCTAGATCATGACTTGATGATAATTCTCAATGCTCTCTCAGTAACTATATATCTGTGTATATGACAATAAGATCTAAGATAAGATGTGCTTCAGTTTACTAATTAGGACATGACTTACTAGCTCAGAAGCCAATGAATTTTCATTGCTAGAATCATTGTCTTATGTACACAAAGCTTTATTATACCTCATTAAATACCTTGTAGTTTGGAATGCCTCACTGTCCTTGACTCCTATCAACATCTATGCACTTTCTGTGTGAATCATAGCACAGGATTTTAACCCCACACTATACTGAGTGCTATGCTCTTCCCTAATTGTTAACTAATTCAGCTCTAATCCCTTGCAGCAGCTCTCCATTAACTTCCTAATAAAATTTAAAAACTCAAAAAAATTATCCCATTATTAGACAGAACAGAAGACATTATTTGATTAACACACACAATATACCTGACAAGGCTCAAGTTCTTAAACAAGCAGCACATACAAAGAGTTGTTATAGTATTCTAACCCTGCATTATAACTGCGAGATATCAGAGAATTTGACAACTTAATCAATGTGTCTAAAAACATATTTTAGTATTATAAAAATCATAACACTATTAACTCAAAGCTGTGCAAAGAACTATGTTAGACGAGGTCCTGTCCTTAGGTTAAAGATATTCCCTCCAAGCAGGGACTCAGACAAGGCTTTAATGTGAGGATTCTCCATTCTGGTACTAAAAAAAATTAAAATAAAAGTCTACCTGCATATGTCAGGCAGACAACACTAACAACTATGCAAGCTCCTGAGGAGCTCTCAGAGCTAAAAGCAAATGTCTTGCAGCTTGACCCCATCACCATGAAAAATAAATTAAGCTTTTCTATTGTCTTCAGTACATAGTGAAACAAACTCCCACTCACTATTCAAAAAATACTAATTTTGGGGGGTTTTTATTTCATTATATGTTTTAAGAAATAATGTATGTCAGATCTATCCTAGGTATAACACCAGTAAAGTCAGGATGTGCACAAGCTGGCTCAGAGTGTTTGTCAAGACATTGTCAGTAATGGCACTGTGATTTATTGTTAGCCTTTCTCTTCTGGAGGTCTGTGGTCAAATGTCAGTAAAGTTCCAACAGATGCTCAAAACAAGAGATATGGCCACACATTTCAAACCAATCAGCCGGCCAGTATAGCTGCTAACCTCCACTTCATACTGGTTAAACACTTGGAAGATTAAGGCACTATTCCCAGGTCTGAAGGGAGACTGAACAGGCTGTATCAGCACTTCTGTGAACTATGGCACGAACCAGGGGAAATGAGTAACTTACTGGCAGAAGCTGTACAGTCATCACCAAGTCTCCCCCTCCTTATTAATACACCCACCCACCCATCACAATCTAACATAGACCTTGTTATAAAAGA
>JAOXNG010000021.1:4771624-4792125 GCA_028566535.1 Scolopax minor
GAGGAATCTGTAAAAATATGTCTTTAGATACAGCTGCAATAAACTCCTAATATAGGCGAGGTATGACTTCACCACGTGCTGTTGTTCAAACCACATGTAATAGTTGGCATCTAAAGTCAACAACTCCAGGTACAACTGCCCTCACATAAGCCCTTAAACATCGCTTCTTTACGTAAGCTGCTTCTGACACACACCACAAGGACCAGCAAGTGGTCCAGCTGCTGGCACCCAAAGGCCACGTTTTAATGACCTTTATCACAAGAAGAGACAAAGTGAACATCCGAGTTGTGAATCTTGCTGATCACCTGCCCGCCTGTGTCACCAGCCCAAGCGCTTGCCAGTATATTAAGCAAAATGGCATGAGTATAAAATTGCAATGAGACCAGAATCACACGCTCATTAAAACCACGCTGCTGACCTTTTAAAATGGCAGTAGAGAATTGCCGTGACTAAAGAAACTGTAAGGGGATAAGAAAATTGCATTACAACTTTTTCAATCTATGCTCACAGTTAGTCAGACATCTCTTCTGCTAAATAAACACAATTGAAATAATGTGATGCCAGCAGTAAAAAGAGATCTAGGCATGTTGTTTAAGATATCTAAGATTCTGCCTTCTAAAATTCAGACCTTGAACAAAAATTCATGCACAATTATGTACCAACTTTCTATGGTTGATTACAATTGTTTCATGTGAAAACTCAGCACTGCTGACACAAATGTCCAGTTGGAGTCACAAAGCCATATTCTCAGAGGCAAAACATCTCCTTCAGTTTATAAAGGTGTGGGAGAAAAGAGAAGAAAGCCACTAAATGTGCCCATTAGGAATGGCTGTGACATGTAGGTTATGTTGGAGCTGATGTAGCTGACACTACAGTGTCTGATATGAAATTACCTCAGTCCTACAGCTACTCTACGACACAGGCTGGTAGACAACCAGTTAAAAAATCAGCAACATGAAACACTTTTCCAATCCTTTCTCCTAAGTATTGGCAAATTGGCAACTGCTGTGGCTATTAGCAATTTGACTCTAAAACAGCAATTTGTGCAAGTAGAAGGTGTGGAAACCTGTCTGCACCATAAAGACATGGCGACCACGCTTGCAGAGCCATACGTCTGGAAAATCAGGATATTTCTTGTGTTATATTCTTATTTCCACGTCCATTTGGTTTCCAGTAACCCACAAACCCCTCTGTTTTGATGAATTGTTAGTAACGTGCTAAAAGAGAAATATTTGTTTGTGTCTCTAAAGTTCCAGCAAACTTTGACCAAATTCAGAACAGGTGCCAGTTGAGGGCTGAATATAAACTAATGAGACATAAAAATGTCCCCTTGGTAATTCTTTTACAATGCAGCAGGGGGGCATTTCTTCTCTGCCAGCTCCTCTTATTAAATGTCCATCAATGGGAAATTTGGAATATCCTTTAAGAGTGTTTCTTTAGGGAAACGGCTGAAACCGGTGAACTATGCATCACTTCAAAACTCTTGCTAATACCACAGTTTATATAATTTAGTTTTTCAAAATCAACTCCTCAGTTTTGGGTTTCAGATTTTTTCCCACTTCCTGAGGTGTGTTATACACTTGTTTTTAAAATCTTTAGGAGCACAGAATAATTTGTTCTCCTGCCCAGTGTCTACTGAGATTTTGGGGAACAGCAGGATTTCTTTAATGCTTCTTATTGAATTTCCCTACTTTCTCATTTAATTGTAGAAAAGCAACTTCTATTCCGCACCCCTCTTAGCAGATTGTTGTAAAAGAGGAGAGAGGGGGGAAAAAAAAACCACTAAAGCTCTGACAGATGGTACCCAGCGTTTGACTCATGCTGGGCTCAGCAGGACCTATAGTTTAGAAGGTTAGGACTGTCAAAAAGACTCTGCTTATCAAGTGAATAACAAAGTGTGGACTGCCAGGCTGTTTCCTATAGAAAACTTGTATTTTACTTGTAATTCTCAGCTATCTTTCTGGTGCTTCCGAAACTTTTGAGGAGCAGATGCAAGCTTTTCTATTTAAGAAACAACTTGGAAGCTGACATCCCGGGAGCAGCCGGCGGCACAGTAGGCCTGACTGGAGGAAGTTGTGCCCCTGTGCTAGAGTCAGCGCCGCAGTTTGGGGACCTCAGAGGGGATTTGAGAGCAAGGAGAGAACTCTTCCTCTCCATTCGCCTTCTTTTGCAGTCAGTGAAAAATTCTTCTTATCTTAGATTACTGCCCTGGTCTGAGGATCGCTTTAGCAAAGTAACTGAGGTAAACTGTGAGGAAAGGCAGAAAGGTCTGAGCATAAAGCAGCATTTACCAGGCTTTTCTTTTTAAGTCCTTTCCAAGCTCACACCAGTCAGCATCTATGCCAGTGCAGAAGTATCTAAAGTGACTACAAAGGTTAGTGAGCAGACCTGAAAGCAATACTGAAGTCTGGAGAAATACAAATAAAAGGTTAACAGCTTGTACCCATGTTTACTGGTAAGTCTGGACTTTTAAATTTGGGGGGAGTGGGGGGAGCTTGCTGGTCAATGTAGTATTACTGTGAATATGAGACAGGCATTGTTATTCATCATTGCTATAGCACTGTAAATATTCTTAATGCTTTCTTCCCAAAAATAATGTCAATTCATTTGTTAAACAACAACATTGTTTTAGTCATAAAGTAAACTGGTACCAACAGTTAGCAGCTGCTCTTCAACAGTTAGAATTAATGAGATAGTAATTATACAGCAAAATACAACATTTTTATTGCCAACAATCAAGCCTCTGTCATTGCTTCATTTGCTTTTTATTCAGAACTATGAAAAATGAAATTACTTAACTGAGTTTTGAAGTCTACAGAATATAATTAATTCAATGTGGATTCATTGCTATGTCTGGATTCAAAATTGTTTGTAAAAGACAAAACTAGTTTGGTACTAAATTGGGAAGGGAGAGGTTTGAATCCTGGTTTAAAGTGGAAAAGAATCACAGACATGCAGAGCCGTGGGACTACACACAGATTATTGGGTTTGCTTACTCTGCTACCAGATAACCCGCAGCAGAACAAGTGTGTGGTCAAAAATTCTCTCATTATAATTACTTATTAATATCACATTGATCATAAGGTTAAGCCATAACCAATGTGATGCTGATGAAGAATATAGCTCGGGGCATTTTGTATGAGGCAGTCTGTTTCAGAATGGTTTGTATATTAAAAACTTGCTTTGAGTAAGGCAATGAACAATAAGGATAATTCTTTTGTTCTTCTTTCATTCTTCACTGTAAACCAAAAATCTTGGCCTGAAATATGGCTATCTATTTAAGTCTTAACTTACTTAAATACAGAGGAGGGGAACAGGCTGAGTATTGAACCTGTTGCTTTTCTCCCTATCTTACCTTGCCTCAGATGACATTCAATTCACCAATTCAAATGTCTGCTATGTAGACATCAGGACAGGAAATGTCTCTGTCCAAAAATTCAGTTGGATTCAGTTCTCATGCAGTTCAGTCATGAGCCCGAGTGAGGGAAATCATTAAGCAATATCTTTCTGGAACATATGTAAAAAAATGAACAGTGTTCTCACCCATCACTTCAGGGCATATATGATATATCCTTGCAGAAGCTGTGGTTCCCAACCCCTGATTCAGCACAAACCCAAGGACCTACACAGCCATCTCAGGGAACAGCCAATTTTCCTTCTGTCACCTGAGCTTCATATGGCCAGGTATTGTGCTCCCCACAGCTCCCTACAAAGTCTCCTCCAGGAGCTGACTGAAAATCCCTTTGGCTGTGTCAAATTGCTTTGTGCTCTGCACAGCACAAGGAGTCCTGGCCCAGGAGCCCTTTTCCTGCCCTTTCCCCTGGTCCAAGGCAGGTCCCAGAGAGGGACTTTGCCAGGGAGTTAGGGCTCTGGGCAGGGACACCTTGTCCAGTCCTGTTGTAACTTACCAGATTGACCTTTGAGTTTAATGCCATTGACATATATGTGAGCTAGCAATGAGTGATTCTGGCCACCGTGAGACATACACCAAAAAGACTGAGCAACCTATACAAAAACTAGTACCTATGGAAAAGATGTGATGTGGAACAGAGAAAAGACAAACAATGGCATTCTCATGGACAGATATATAAGAGGGAACCCGCTTTAAGTCTACAAATAAGAAAAGAGCCAGCAACCAAGTCACACTGGCTACTTTATCCATACATGAATGCCCAAATTTCTCTGAAAAAAAATCCATTACAATTTGAAAAATCAGTGATTTAGTAAAGAGCCACAAACACTGACAGTCTTATAAAATGCATAGGGGTATTCAGACTTGCATTTCAGTAAATGATGTACTGTTTTCAGCCAGGTATTAATATGACTTATTTGCTTTCTTCTAATTACATGAATCAGTCACCGTAGCCTCTAATTCTTCACTGCTCTGTATCGTGGTAAATCTTTGGGAATGGCTCAGCTGTGAGCAGCAGAAACTTTCTCCTCACTCTCTCCACATCTGCCTGGGACACAGCTAAGGCCCAGGGCCCAGGGGTACCTAAGTTACAAGTTCTGTATGTGGCTCCTAACAAAGGGAGCAAATAGGCCGGCCTAGGAACAACTACAACTTCCATACCTTTGAGAAAACTGTATCTATAAAATGTGACATTAAATAAATTCCAGGAATGAAGGCCTTGAATACTTTTGTTGTTCTCCAGATACCAAAAAAAGAAAACAAGCAAAAAAATTATTAAACACAATCCTGGGGGCTTGAACCTGCCCACTGGGTTGAGAGTTAATTTCATTAAAATCAGGACAGCTTCTCATATGAGCTTGTGAATCTTTGTTTCGTACCTGGCTTAGAGCATGCTGTACAAAACAGGCCATTTGCTCTCATGCAGTACCTTTTTCAAAACCACTTCCATACTGCCAACGCAGCAATCACTTCGGAGTGTCTCAGAAAAAGGACAGAGTCCTATTCAACCACTGCTCGCTCTTTTCAAAGAGATGAACACAAGCCTTTTATTACAAGCTTCACAGAATGTCATTTAACCATCATTCTTATTTATACCTCAATCAAAGTAAACATGCAAATAGCTTCTATAAATTTTATCAAACAGACAGGAGAGGGAGCTCTCTCTTCATCCCACTAGATTATGAATGGATTTTCCTGAATTTATTAAAATCTAACCACATTTGTATTCTATGTCACGTTACTGCTTGTCATTCTTTTGTCCTGGGACTGTCTCCTCTTTACAAACAACTCTGTAACACGAAACGTTCCTGTGTACCACAGAACATTTTTTTGGATGAATGCAATAACTACATTTTTCAGGCACTTTTAATTTTGGTATAGGAAAAAATGAGGATGTCATTCCTATTTACAACATTCTGCTCCTCTACTTACTAAGACACATACAAACACATACTCTGCATGTATGTGTGCATCATAATATACTTCTATACTTCCCAACTTGTAATACCAAGCAAGTGATTTTTCTCATTATCACCATCCTTTATATATGTATATATATTAATTTTTTTATTATTTATCCTGAGATCTATCAGACCAACCTAAGAATTCTGGTAGATCCAAGAGCATTTTTAAGATAAGTCACTGAAATATCAAATTAAAAAGAAATACATCCAGGCAAACAAACTACAGCTAAAATAAACCCAAGACAAAAGAAAATCACAGTAATCTTAATATCTGCATGTTCTCACTATGTTTATTTGAAATTTTCTTATTGGTCTTAATTCACATTCTGAAAACAAAATTTTGACGGCAGAAATGCTGGTATCAGCATCTGGATATAATGCTAAAAATCAAACTGTGAGTTACATCTGTCTCGTAAAGGCTATATAATAAGATTTACTTAATCCATTTGAAAGGAAAAAAATGTTTTTGTCCCCCAATTTGTTGCAACATC
The DNA here is from genome assembly GCA_028566535.1 of Scolopax minor. Taxonomy (NCBI): domain Eukaryota; kingdom Metazoa; phylum Chordata; class Aves; order Charadriiformes; family Scolopacidae; genus Scolopax; species Scolopax minor. The sequence continues at coordinate 4,777,492 of JAOXNG010000021.1, forward strand.
TGAAAGTTCATGAGGTTACGACCCCTCTTTAAGAAAGCATCTTCTACCACCTGCAAATACCCTAGGAAAGCAGTTTGAAACAATAAAACACGTGCTAGTTAACCGTTACCAGGGAAACAGTTATGCTTCAGCAATGGGAGGTTTCAGCCCCACAGTGGCTTTGTCTAAAGAAGACATGGCCCAGCTGTTACCGAATAACCATTGTTGTAGATCATCAGGAAATAACAGTCAGTGCACCAGCTAAGCCCTATGGAAGCTTCTATTTTCCTCGCCACCAGAGGAACATCTGAGTAAAATGACAGAAAAATGGGCATTTTACAATGCAACCTGCAATATAATAAAGATACTCTAAAGATATCTATAAAGACACTAAAGATACTAAAAACAATCCATCAATAGTGGCTTGTCATTAAATGCATACAAATCTATTGTTTTTCACACTTTTAGGATGATGATTTTCCTAATGCAACACCCCCTAGTCACTAGGTGGCAAATACTAATGTTATTAATTAACTATAACATCAGAAAGTTTCAGGGCCCGAGAAAGTTATTCTTTGTGCTTACAAGTGAATCAGCATACAAAACCTTTTTCTTTTTTTTCTTACAACAAAGAGAGAAGATACAAAGGGATGCAGCAACAGATTGGTCTCCTGGCTAATAATCTTTTTCAGAGACACAATAGTTAATTTTGTTGTCTTGAAACATGTCATCGTTGTTTTCAGTCCAAATTTTCATTGAAAATTTCATTTTCATTGAGATTGATTAGTTTAACTGGGGTGTTTTGCAGGTTTTGTCAGTTGATTTTTCTCTGATTGTCTTAAACAGGGAGAGTAAAATCCTAGATCCTGAGCAGTCAGTGCAGAGCTGTCAGTAACAGCAACAGAAGCAAGGTTTCATGTTGGTATTTAGGTGAGTTTTTCCCTCTTACCTATTTATTAATTTGCTCACACTATACAAATTATTACTGGCAATATTAGAAGTCACTGTGCTGAAAGGAACCACAGAGGAGGTATGATGCATCCCCATTAATTGTGCAAAGCCACCCCAGCGGCTGTCTGGAAGGGCAGCACACGTGCAGGGACAGAACAGACAGGACAAGCTGACTGAGGCTGAAGGCAAACAACAAACACACTAAAATCACAGGAAAACTGAAATGTTCCATAACCTCAAAATCTTTCTACAAAATACAAGCTCATTTCTCTGATACTGAAGGGTGTGGTGAGGGGAAATTGTGGCACTCGGTGTTCACATCCACTTTCCTAGTGCTCCACCAGCATTGCAAAAAAATTACAAGAATGAGTTGTTCTCTAGAAAGAACCTTTTCAACCTCTCCTGATAATCTGCTTAGCAAGGACACAAGCTGTTTTTCATTTGTTTATACTGTAAAGGCAGTCACTGTGAGTCACACCTTATGGAGACTTTCTTGCATGGATTTTTTCAAGAATTTGATACAAAACATCCTTTCACTTCCAGAAGACAAAGGGAAGTAAATAGTGGTCTTTAGTCTCCTTCTAAAGCACATTAAAGATTTTTTCACAGTAAAAGACACCAACGATCTGTTCCTCATCCTTCAAATTCTTTGGATCACTTAGCATTGGCAAAAACAAATCTCTTAAAAATGAAAGCTGCACACCAGAACTGAGTAAATTAATCTGAGGTTTTTATAGCCTCCTTTGCTGGTCACAAAAAGAGTATTAAAGTAGGTTAAAGTAGGAGTGTTTTTCTTTTTTACTTCTTTTGCTTACTGTTTGGAATTAGCATAAATGTTTGAAACTATATAGTCCACGATTAATCTCCTCTCATTTGTTTGTGGTTTTTTTCATTTTTTAAACGCCCGCACAAGTCTATTCATAATCTGTGCCTCAAAGAATGCCCAATTTAAATGTAAAAATGCACAACAAGACATAACAAGTGAGAGAGTCATAAATGAGGTGAGAATTACATTGACTGAAGGGGGAAGAAGGTTAGTACCAAAGAACCTCTACGTGGCTGCAGCAATCCAAGGGCTGGTGATGAGAACTGGAAGAGACTAAAAATTTTCTTTCCTTTCTTTCCCAATGCAATTAGACAAAAAAAGGAGAGATATAAAAGCTTACAGAAGACAAATCACTGCCATTTGATTACAAACAGAATGCACTTTGGGAAGGGGAAAATGACAGTTGCTCCAGTACAGATTCTAGGAGAGTTGGGGCAAGAAGTTATTCATGGAAATTTTATTATTCATGGAAATTTTATTATTCATGGAAATTTAGAGGAAAGGTGGTGTTCTCAGTTTCAGTGAGATTCAGGTGATTGTGAGGCATCTGAAATGCAACCTTTGGAAGACAGGAATCCACACAGACTGAATATAGAGTATGCTGGAACTAAAATATAGTTTACTTATTATCAATATAGTTAGCTACTCTTCTTGACAACTTCTGAGGAGTTACATCTGGTGTTTCAACAACAGAACTTTCTTCAACATACTCTTTGAAATTCGGACTAAAATATTACATGGACTAGTAGAAAGGAAATATTTCTCTGTCTTCTTCAACCCGGATAAAGTCGCAGACTGGGAAATCTCTGCAGGCAAATGTGATGTCTTTATAGCAATCTCACAATTACCTGTAGAGATTCTACAATCTGGCATCTTCATACACAGTAATTATAAAATATACAGTTCTTCATCTTCTGCACCTCTGCTGAGTTGAGTTGAATTCAGTCCAAATTGCCTAAGTAGCAGGTAACTGACTGTAAGCTGTTTTTCTTAATAATTTTCATGAGCCAAACGTTGAAACCAAAAGCATAAAAACTACATAAAATAACATACTGGACACTGTAAAACTACTGTTAGCATCTGTATACTAAGGGAAAATCTTATTGTAGGTTATATCTCAACTGTGAGGGCTTAATATTCCTTTAATAGGCTACATCTACTGTTAACTGAACCTGAATCCAACTAGGTTTTCATGGGTTAGTTCATGCAGTGTTGGATGAGTTCAGCTTCTTTAAAATGATCATGCTTTGAAAAGCTGTTTGATTGATGAATGTTCTAAAAAAAGCTTTGGACACAGCAGCAGCAAGAATATGTCACTTTTAAAGAAATACCTCTTTTTCAGATAAGAGAATGCCTAGCAATGCAGGCCTTCATAAATGGGAAAAAAAAAAGTTACTTTTTTTTCTGTCTTAAGATGTTCCTGGGAATATCTGGTATTTGGGAAGTTTTAGCTTCACTCAGTAGAACCACAGTCAGTAGATTCAGTAGATTCATAGTTGGACAAATATTTATTTGGGCTCAAGAAGGCAGCAACTCTTGAATGTTGCTTGAATTCTTAAAATATCAAGGTGTCCATCCTGCTCAGAAATGCATTCCTAAAAGCTTATGTATGCAAAGAACTAATCCTATGCCATACCCACACATGGCCTTATTTCATCACTATTATCAGAAAGGTGATGACACTGTGAACTACATAGTGTAGCAACAGCTGTGCAGTTTCAACAGGACTATGCAGATATTGCAAATAAAGTCCTAGGAGAAGCTGCCTGCACACATATCCTCTCAGTGCTTCAGAGTTAACATAGCACTGAAGTGAATGGGCCCAGTTCACCTCCCAGCGCCTGTGTACCTGAATTTGTGCCTAAACACTTCAGAAGATAGACCTCTAGAAAATTCATTCCACCTGAACAAAACTTTTTTAAAAGCTGGGTAGAAGGACAACTCATCATGAAAAGACTTCAGTGGTGATGCTAAGCTGTTCATGCAAGGAGACAGAGGCAAGCGGGATCACAATTTTTATCTGGGTTGCAAGTCAGATAAAGACTTTAATCTTTTCAGTTAATGTTATCCTCTTATACAACACTTGTCACTTTGAAGACCCATCATAGCCACTTGCAATCCTGCTGAGAAGTCACATATCTGCCTGGGCTGTAAGGATGTCGCTTAGGTTTCACCTCAGCTACTGTGGGCACAGAAGAGGCCAAACTGCCTCTTCCTTTGATCTGGCAGGTCTGCTACGAGCTCCAGGGGAAGGGAACAACGGAGAAGCTGTTGGTATTTTCAAGTGCAGGGCCACTGTTCCAGGAGGAGGGCACACAAAGCAAATACTATTTAGGCAGGAGAACTGGCAAGAGCATGACATTGAGGCAGGGAAAAGGAATGGTTCAAGTTCTAATTGCAAAATTCCACAAAATCCAGGGGCTGTTCTCCACCCCATACTGAAAAGGTTAAGTTGGATTTTTTTTAATTCCAAAGTGATTCTTGCACTTTTTTTTTTTTTACTTCCTCATTTCAAATCTTCTCTGTTCTCCCTGTTCACAAGAGATAAATACTGAGTCTGTAATACAGCCTTGCTATGTAACTTTCCAGCTCCCAGCACTCCCCAGAAAACACTATTCTTCAAGTAGAGTTACCACCTTTATTCTAGATCTGAATTTCCATGAAGACTGAAATGAAGGTATGAGTTTAATCTATTTTTCTCAAACAAGTGTTAATTGACAAATGATGAGGGCAAGCATGTGCAACTACTGTGATTACAGTTGATAATTGTGCATGCAGGTACAATTGGCAAGTCAGTATCTGCAAATAAAAATTGTGGTGATATCCTAGAATAACTCAAAACAATGGCAAAGCCCCATTCATTTCACTATCATAATTGTTTCAACACAAACCTTAAATATTAGTTCTGGAGGCAGAATTGCAAGTGGTACCAACGCATTTTCCTCAATCAGACCCTTATAAATTATCCCTACTTTTTATTAAAGCCAACATGTTCCTGCCTACTGTGTCTTCACAGAGACTGTTTTTAATAAGCTATAAAATGTGCTGTGCAATAAAAACATCAGTTACATTGTATGATTTTTTTAAAATTTATCCGACTATTCCACTCTAATATTTTAAATCCATCTTCAATTATTCAGTCAGCCCAAGCCCTGCAGAGAGCACCATACATTTCCAAAAACGCTGTTGATGAATAATATGCCACCTGCCCACCCATTTAGATTCATGAAGAAATGCATCAAAGAGAGGCTATGCTGGCAAATCCAGCCCTGAGAAAGAAATCAAAGCTTCATTCCAAGAACTGACTCAAATCAATGGTAGAATCACTCTAGGCTAAGCTAAAATTATACTCCCTTGAATATTTTAAATGAATGTTTTTGTACTCCCCTGATTAAGAGGCTCTTTCAGTTCATCTTGTATGTTTTAAGTTGCTGACATCATTCTACATACTTCTTATCTTGTCATAGTGTCAAAATTACCTATGCTTTCACACCTTGATCTTCAGAATGTTGCCGTTGTATTAACTATTTCCATCTACCCATTTATTAGCAAATATTTTTAAACAAGACATAAAAAATTGTCACCCAGAACTAAAGCTATGGAGCTAGTTTGAACCCATCATACCAGAACAGAGGAAAATTAAATAGCACATACTAAAAAAATCCCTTTTTACAAAAAAAGAAAGAAAATTCTTAAACACTTGCCATCAGCAATGGTAATATGCAAACTGGTAACACAACTCTTCTGCAGCTGCACCAAGCCAACATTGTAATAATGCCACCAACCACTAGAGATCTTTTTTTCCTGTAGGGCTGCCCAGGTTTCAAATGCTAGCTATTAATTACTTTTTTTTTTTTTTATAAAGTATCTTCCATTACTTTTAGCAACATGTAGACCTGGAGTACCACGTACAACTCTGAATGTAAGCAAAACATTATGTCTTAACTTTTCATTAGACATTTTCACTGCAAATTACAATATGAAAAATGTTGAGGCTTGATTGTTTGATCTTTTTGTTTAAACTCTCTTTTAATCAGTCTTACACTCACTTCATAATCTTATTACATCCATGTAAAAAGAAAACAAAACCAAAACAAAATGAAACAAGAAAAAGCTAAAAAGCTATGTCAAAAGATCATAAAGTTTGAAAAGCCAAGCAATGAAAAATTAGGAAGTGCCAGAATTAAGGTTGCCTGTGTGCAATTACTGTCCCCTCTGTGCCTCTGAAGTGTGAGATAGATTGTAAACTACAGGATTACATGCATTAGATCAAGATTAACATTCCTTTACCATAAGGATTTTATGCACCATAGAAAAGTGAAAGATACTCCGAATCTTTCAGACACTTGGATTACCTTTTTACTCATACAGAAGCTAGGAGGGAGAAAGTGTAAAATGCATGTTTACCCTTGGAAAGACATCTAACCTATGCAGGTACCTTGTGCACGTAATATTAATCTATATCTAGTTATACCATGTTGTAGTATACCATGTAGCTTGCCTAAATTCCTATCTAGCAACAGGAATTCCTCCTGGTCCTTTGGAGCCTTTCCTTCCACAGAAGTTCTACAATCAATCACTGTATGCCTAAATGGTTAAAATTTTAAAAAATCACAAACTAACAGTGATCCTCCATCCACTGCCATTTGATTATGATTTCAGTGCCACGTCAAAGTTGCATTTGTGTGCATTTTGCTAGCACTGCATACAAGGACAGCGGTAAGAAAAAGGTGCAGGCCAAAAATGACTGTGCAAGAAGAGAGTTTACAGGAATTTACCCCACATAGTTTTAACTCTCTTTTCACTAATGGAAAACATTTATACTGCTATAAAAGACACACAAAGAAATCTGAATTCTCAGTGGTGTTGTGTTTAGTAGCCTGCCATTCAAGAATCAATAGAAGAAATATGCCTTCTGGCTCTTCTGCCTTCTCCTTTAGCCACAAGTTTTCCTCCACTTTCCCAGATATGCAACAGATGAGAAAGTCTGGTTGTGTCTGTATTAGTCTGGAGCTTTATTTGGGACTTTATGTATCACCTGATGACTTCTTTTGTCCAGCAAATACTGTTGAACTGGCTGAGCAAACATAATCGACCACCTGCCAAGCCTGCCTCTGGTTTGTTCCAGTAGAAAGCTGTTTTTTCTGAGGATTTTCTGAGTCACTCCCCTGCCAGTATGCTTGAAGGCTGCACTATGCACCAGAATCCAAGAGAAAAATCAACAGCTTTACATCAGCCATGGTACAGGCGGTATTCTATGGGCCTCGTGGTTTTAGTATCCAAGGTAAGGAAAGCAGCCCAACCTTGCAAAAACATCTGATCCAAACACACAGCCTGTTGCTTGCTGGAAGGATTGTGCAGGGTAAAGATTTCACCATGAATTGCTGGCGGCCTCACAGCCTGCCCCTCCATTAGTTGCAGGCTTCCTTCCCCTCCATCCCGCAGCGGAGGAACGGCCCCGGAGAGCCCCATGGAATGGGCACAGCCCCATGGAATGGTGTTAGCACTGCTGCTGCTACACCCTCCTGATGCAGAGCACAATGCAGCACCCTGTGACATGCTGGGAGGGGGGTGACACCGGTTCTCTTTAAGATACAATGAGCAGAATGTTGCCCGTAGAATCTGCAGGGGAAAAAAGCAGTGGGCTCTCCTTGCTACATACAACATTCTGCTGTTGCAGCAAATTATGATGAAACCTAAAGTGAATGATCTTGCTTACCGTCTTCTGTAGGTAATCTGCTTGAGTAAACAAGCTTGTCTCTTACTTCACCCTTCAGAAAACATTCTTACAGCTTTTTTTCAGAACAATTTCTCAATATCTACTTTTCTTCTGATAATTCCATCATATGTCTCCAGTACATCCAACTTCTTTCTTGTTTCTTGTCTCTTCTTGTGTGCAGTTCTGGCACTTTGTTTCTAAACATGAGAGATTTACTGACGCAGCTCCATAATGACCAAACACAAAAGCAGGATTTGGTTACAGTTCTCTGGTCAGTTGTGCTGCCCTGGTTTGAAAGCACTGATCAGTAGAGTTACAAGAGCATAAAAAGAGGTAAGTGTAAGGAGCTGAAGAAACATGCTCATCATTATATTTTTTTAGCAGTTAGAGAGTTCCCTTGAATTTATATTTTATTGTGTTCCCTATTATACAAGAGAAGCCAAACAAGCAGAGGCTGAACCAGAAAGAACAAGTCTGCTTTATCAGTTTACATGCAGATTGGGGCATGCCAAAGATCACCAAATAAACTAGGTCTCAGTTCAGCAAATGGAGTTGCTTAATAATATTTCTCTCAGAGAAGATGCACGGAGACCCTAAATGTTTTAATGACAGATCTTCACAGTACCAGGTGTTGTCTGTGGAATTATGCCATTTTTTCCTGTGTAGGACATTCAGGGAAGAAACTTAGCTGACATGAATCCACTTGCAGACCTAACCTGGATGGCTGTGAATTGGCTTAATCTCAGCTGGCAACTGTGAGCAGTTAATAACTCTCTCACAGTGGTATCTGGGATTATGCTAAACACAGCAATTTCTTTGCTCCTATGGATTAGGAGACCTGCATGGCACCTAAATTACAGCACGAAGACTTACTGTTGCAGTACAGAAAATCCAAACACACCACACACACAAGATTAACCTCACGGCTTATTTGAACCATTAAATACACTGAACTCCACACTGTGCCTTGGTAACTCCTACCCTTCCCAACTTTGCTGTGGCAGCATCCTGCAGCAGCAGAATAATCACAAATTTTCCCATCACATCTCATTTCAACCCCACTGAAAACCTTCTGGAAATTTTGGTTCTAGCATCGACCTGTAGAGCAGATGATAGCATTTCTGTGTGTAATCCTTCACATCCGAGTTTCTTAAACAAAGTTCTATGCCCAGACTTTTCACTTCATCCCTGTCTTGTCACTAGTTCAAAGATAGTGTTCCACCATAACCACCATCTACACTGAATTTTCCATTACCCAAAACAATTGCAATCAATTTTTCCCATGTTTATGACCTCAGTAAGGTCCCAACTCAAACCAGTCAGGATTCCTTTAACTTTTTAAAGTTTACGTTCACATTGTGGATTGGAACAAAATTATTAGCTACCATTACAAGAAACACAGCTATCATATCTATGCCCATATATATGTTGCCAAGCATTAATGCAATGTTTGGAAAATTAGATGTACAATCTACCTTTATGTAGTTCTCATTTAGGTCTCACCTTTAAAATGAAGTGAGAAATACCAAGAAGCAAATTAAAGCAATATCTTCTGTCTCTAATTCAACCCCAATAATTTAGAAAATCATCACGGATTCACGATAAAGTCATCACTACCTCTGTGTGGATATCAAAGAGCATTAGAGTTAGATAGCTACCAAGTAATCAAACATAAATCCTGCTATGCTGAAGCACATGTTGAGTATTATGGAAAGCAGAGACCCTCCTCGTTACCAAATACTACTCACATATAATTTGCCTAAACTGTCAAACAAATATGCCAGCTCCTTACCCATAACTACAATATCATTATTCATATTTTCAGTGCTTGCAACTTCATTATTTACAGCACAATCCAAAGATGCAGAAAGCAACGCAAGATTCCCATTAACATTAGATGCCTTTAGATCAATGTATGGATACCCAGCAGAAAGGAATACTATATAGCCAGTGCAAATAAAATAGTTATATTCATTTCACCACAATTTTATGGCTGAAAGCTCTAGATGGACTGTTTTATGGCTGAAAGCTCTCTCTATCCTTAGAGATATCTCCCTAAATTTTATTTATATGTGAGATTCCAGGGAACATCTGTGGTCTGCCAAAAAGTATTCATGTCACATTAAGGATCAAAAGAATCTGATAAAAGATGGCTCACTCTGATGTATAGAAGTTGGTGCTCAGCAAAAAAAAGGCCGCAAAAGTTCTTTTCAGCCCTTTAAAATTTCAGAAGAAAATAATTCTGAGATAAAATACATTATCAGAAACAGTCCTGGTGAAGTGATGCTATTTCTACCTCAGTAACTGCTAATAAACTGATGTAAAAGTATAGTTTGTCCATGATGTTTATATGGACTTAGTTACCACTTTCATTAGTCACCAGATGTCACCTGCCATAGTTTGCTTTCCCCTGGAAGATGTTCTTTAAATTCCCCTGTTCACTGTAAGTATGTTTTCTTCCATACACAAAGTTCAAGTTAATGAAAACATCTAGATGACTGTGGGACACAGATTACAGAATATTTTGACAGAAACTTAGTAGACTGCATGGCATTTGTACCATGGAAGCACTAACAAAATGAGTTACCAGCTTACATACAGCATGACAAATTTCTATTTTCTATTTCTAAAGACAAGCGTGTGCTCCAGTCATACACTTGCAGCTAGAGCTACAGAGTGACACTCTTACCAGTTGACATGAACAGACTATAATCTGAAGATTCGTTTCAGGTTCATTTTGCTGATTCTTACAAAGAATGTATTTGGAGGTATTAGAAAAAAACAAAACAAAACATCCACTGGCCAAACACAGGTTTTTGTCAAATGTTTGAACACTGTTCAATCAGGCCTAGTCTTCAGCCTGGAAACTCAGGAGACACTGATTTTAATGTAAAACTTTATTTTTAAATACGTCTTAGAACTGATCTATGGTGTGACTAAGCATCAGACCCACTGACTGAACTAGACAGAGCGGGAACAGGTTTTAGACCAGAGACACAGGGACAACGCTGATGCATTGGCCTCTGTTCAGAGCTAGTGTGGCACATCCCAGGGAGCTCCAACGTCAGGGCACACCAGCCAAAACAGTGCCCTGGCCATGCACAGCTTTCCTCCTCCAGCTCACCTCGGCAACGTGAGTGAGCACTGAACCCCAGTCTGCTCATTACACATAGCCAGAGCACCTCTGTGGAGCAGAGCATATTAATTAAATTAGTTACAGTCAGACATGTTCCAGATTATTCCTTTTTAGGCCTGTACCAGCAGTACAAAACCCAACTATCTCCAAAATCATTCACTGCATTCTTTCTACCAGAAGTGGGTGAAAGCACAAATCTTGATGTCTGAAGACTGTCATGACCATATACTGCTTCTGTTGTGTGGGTTATTTGCCCTCAGAACAGTAAGATCCACAGTAAATGGACAGACACACCTGACACATAGTCACCCAGTGGAAATACAGAGGCTAGCTGTCAAAACTTAGGTCTGAAATCAGATTGTTCTGACTCAAATGTAGTGTTTTTCTCTAGATCCAGAAAATGTGTGAGAAACAGGATAGTCACATTAGGTCTGTAGTTCTCATTGCCAAAATGCTGCCTCCAGAAAGCCCATACGTGCTGGCATAAGGTTACTGTTTCTCATGACTTTCACAACTCAAACACTTACTGAATTTGCAGACTCGCCCTGCTGCAAGCCTTCATCATTTCCTGCATTTCTGAGAAGCAGAACACTTGCTGACTGACTTGTGTTAAACTATTCAACCAACAACAGTTTTTAATAAAGTAAAACTTGTATAAGATATATAATGCTCTCTAGGAGTGCTACCTAGAGTGAGTCTTGTTAATAGTTATTCTTAGTAATTCTTAGATTAAAAAAAAGGGTATAAATATCCTGCAATTAAGCAGTTTTCTTTTGTTCCTAGTACACTGGCCTTGTTAAGCTTCAACATTTGAAGTTTAGATTTTTTTTTTAAAAGACACTAAATGGGGACCCTGCAACTGAAAAAATTAGGACATAAGCAAAACAACTGCAGAGTTTTTGATGTCGCAGATACTGCATCAGGAACTGATTGGATAATAATCAGTCACCATCAGTTCCTAATGCATTGCCTTCAGCATCTAAACAAGCATCTGTGAATTTCTAACATGAATAGTTGCAATATTGTAAAGTTTACATATTTGCTAAATGTATACCCACTGAAAACTTGACAATTCTCTCACAAAAACACAGCATTAGCTTTAGAGGGAAATCTAAAGGCATTAGTGCTGTTCAGTGGGACACCTCACTCACCCCCAGATTAGGGCAGTGCAATTAGAACAGGATTGGGAGCAAAAAATGAAGAAAAAGAGGACTGTTGTTGCCTGAGGTGGTTATCGCAACAATGTAATACTCTTCATAAACATTTTTCAAGATATACCTAAAACACAAAGATAATGATAATGACAATAGTGACCTATACTCTAACTTATTTCAAAGTATTGCAAAATTCTTTACAATCTATATTATTATAATATATGCACAAAAAATACACATACTATTTATATGTACCTATCTGTAAGACCAAATGAAAAAGTAGTGAGAGAGAGGAATCTTCAGTGATGAAACAGAAGCCACACTGAACTGGAACACAACAATTTACTCAGGAACTGAATGAAGCATATCCTATTTTAATATCATATGACATCTCGGTAAGTAGAAGGCCACTTACAAAATATTAATTTGACAGATTTTTGCAGCTCTTTGGGTTCTTGAATCTTCAAAAAATATTTGAGCCTTAATTTAGACTTCATCTGCAGAACACAGCCTTCACCAACACAATTTCCATTAACAGCACAATTTCTCAGATGAGCATTAGGTCAGGGCAAAACACCTGGACCCTCCAGGACAACCACTGATATGCTGGAGGTCTCATACCTCTGTTTTGAGCATATCTCATCTCATGTGAATTTGTGACCACCAATCTACAGCAGAAATCTGGTTAAACTGAAGCAGGACAAGGTACAGTAGCATAACTACCAGTGAATCCACTGTATTAATTGCTGAGAAAGATAACCTAGCAAATCTTACGTGCACTCTGAGAGAAAGGACATCACCTCCACAGTTCCCTGTGGGGAAAGTGGATGGCTAAGAATGTAATCATGACATAACAGAGTCAACTGACATTCATTATTCTTATTCAGACCTGAAGGCCCAAACCTTTAAATGCAACCACACATGATTTTTACCCATTTCTTCTTCACAGATATTAGTCTGGCCACAAACTTTGAATAAGAACAAGGATCTGGAACTCCTCTCCATCCCACAAATTGTAGGCAATTTTTTTTTCATTATGTTACACCAGTAAGAGGCAAAATGTATATTCAAATCCTCAATACAGAATCCATGTATTCAGAGATGAGAAGTGCTGGCACGGGTCCATGGGTTAAACCCTCAGAGAGAGCCATTCGACTGAGAAAGAAATTTGCATAGCACAAAAAGCAGTCTAAAGGCGCCGCTGTACATGCAGAGACATGGAGAGCCTCCTAAAAGACAGGAAACATAGCTTGTGGCAAGAGTAATTTTAGGAATAAGACAAGAAGCCTGAGTAAGCAGATGTTGTCTGCAAGGTCAGAAAGGTAAGTGCCAGTTTCACAACAGTGCAGTTTATGCAGTGACACAGAACTTATTCCAGCCCCTCTGGGGAATCAACACCACCTGTGTTGGTTTGTATCCGTGATCAGATTAAACAGTCTCCTCCCTTCATGCAGATCCCAGATTCCTGCACATGGGTATCCATGCTTTCTTCAGCTGGCACTAAGGTTCTGAGGGAACAGTCTGAAGGAAACCAAAGTAAAAGTAGTTTCTTTGACCTTTTTCTTTCCCTTCCTGGGAAAAAATTTCAAGCCTGCCTTTCCCTATTGGCTGTTTTTTTAAAAACACTTTTATTCAAGGGGAAATACAATAAACATTTTTATTTATTACTTTATTTTGACCTTTTTTAGCATCAAAAATATATCCAGCACATCATGCATGTGCGTATGCATAGTTCCATAGGCCAAGCATACACAAAACATGAGGAATAACTGCTGAAGAAAGGAGCTAGAGATAAAAGGATGAAATCATTAAGTTATATATGTGTTACTATGTATTTTATATAAGAGAGAGGAGTGAAGAAGAGAGGAGAGAATGGGTCACATTCATTTCACTTATTGAAACCAGAAGCTCACACCTATTCCTGCAGGAGATACTCTAACCTGGGCAGCTGGCAACGTGAGGAGAAGGGAGCAGTAGTGATGCTACACTACACATATATGCAGAATTACATGGCAGATACTGGTCTGGGTGCTTGGCAATTTTAGCCATCTTCCCCCACATCCATACACCAAAAAGCACAGATTTAGTAGACGAGTTAAAAAGAATCAAGCTCTCTGCAATTAGTATCACCTGGTGCCACTCACACTGACCTCATTACATGCTGTTCCAGTCCTCTCTTCTCAAAGACCAAGTCTCCCATTTAGAGAGGTAATGTCAACCAATAAGACTACATCCTTCTCAGCAATTATTACAGCCATGAAACGTACAGCTACTTCTCTTAGTTTTAAGGGAGACATTTTACTTTCCTTTAGTCCGTCTTTAACAATACTTTTTTTTAAAAATTAGCATTAACCTTAAGTTTTGCTAAATGCGAATGCACTTGATGAACTTGACTTTGTGGCCATATAGGTACAAAGGAGGGAATGAGAAAGAGAAAGCAAGCTCTTAAAACAAAAGCTGCGAAACTTATTACTACTTTTAAGCTTTATTTTAATTCACTAGATTTCAAAGTGACTATATCCCTTGACAGTGCTCTGAAACCCAGTGCTTTTCAGCCTGATAGCTATATCAAATTATCTGTGAAGTGCAACATGCAGTTATCTATACTCAAGACTTCCCAGTACTGGGGAGTGGGACGGCAGATCTGGGCCTTTGCTTTAGACCCAATTAACCACCAAGGAATTAGCGTGATATTGCAAGTATCATCAGATCCCCATCAGCCTAAGCAGAAATGCCGTGAGAGAGCAAATGGGTGGGAAGACTGAAGGGAACTGATGTCATTGAGCCCACAGTGTAATCTAATTCTAGATTGTTTAGACCTCCCATCTTTCATCCTCTTCTTTTCTTCCTATTTCTAGGAAAGAAAATA
>JAOXNG010000021.1:4827749-4846328 GCA_028566535.1 Scolopax minor
CTCCAGGCTGAACAACCCCAACTCTTTCAGCCTGTCCTCACAGCAGAAGCGCTCCAGCCCTTTGATCACTTTTGTGACCCTCCTCTGGACCCACTCCAACAGGTCCATGTCTTTCCTGTGCCAAGGGCCACAGAGCTGGACACAGCACTCCAGGTGGATTCTCACTGGAGCAGAGGAGCAAAATCGCTTCCCTTAGCCTGTTGGACACAGTTTTTTGGATACAGCCCAGGATATGGTTGGCCTTGTGGTTTGTGAGCACACATTGCTGTCTCATGTCCAGTTTTTCATCCACCAGTACCCCAAAGTCCTTCTTGGCAAGGCTGCTTTCAATCCCTTCGTCCCCCGGCCTGGATTGGCACCAGAAGTTGCCCTGACCCATGCATGGGACCCTGCACTTGGTATTGTTGAGCCTGATGAGGTTCACATAGCCCCACTTCTCCAGCTTGTCCAGGTCCCTCTACATGACATCCTGTCCCTCAGGTGTCAACTGCTCCCCACAGCTTGGTGTTTTCTGCAGTCTTATTGAGGGTGCACTTGATCGCCTTGTCTATGTCATTGATGAAGACATTAAAGATTAGTCAAACTGCTGTGTAAAACTGGTGTTTATAGAAAGATTTAGAAGGGGGGGGGGGTCACTAATTAAAATTCACAAGAGTTAAAGGAAACCAGGGAAAAAATAAGACATCTTACAGGACGAGAAGATACAATGATGCCAGAAAAAACAGTAATATGGGCAATCAATTACTCCATATTTCTTAGCATTAACAATTGCTAAATAAATCCTTAACAATACTGTAGCAGTTGCCTGTTTGAATGGAAGTATTTAGATATGGAAAATCCAAGGACTTCTGACAGGTGACAATTTTCTGTATGGTTTTAAAGAGTTTGTCAATAAACTAACTTTTAATAAGAGACTTTCACAGGGGATGGGAATAAAACAAGGCAAAGTGAGCAGAAATTTAGGTGTGATGTTAGCTGACTAGCTTATAAAACTATCTTGATCAGAAACATGGAAAAAGCAATGTCTTTCTTGTCTAGACTTACTCTGTGGAGAGTTTTGAGTATCTGAGCTGCATTAGAAAAGAGCTGGAATTAAATACACATTTAGAAGTAACAAACAGAGTATTTGGAGAAGGTTCAAAGTTGAGAAAGATATCATCATTTCAAGAAATAGATATCTTTGTCAAGTGCCTTAAAAAATAGTTACTGAATTCTACGTCAATTTTGAAGGCATTTTGTTTTGCACCGCATTAACAGATCTTACTTGTACTTTTATATCTTATATATATGTATTAGTATTTAAAGCACTTTCTTTGTAGATGAATTTGTTCTTAAGGGACTTTCTTATCAGGAACAAGTTCTCCACATAGCATTTAGATGATAAAGGTGAACCAGATAGGACAATTTATTGCCTGTCCCATTTAGGGCTATTTAAAAGCAGTAATGTTTCAATAGGTGGTGTTGCAGTTAGTGCAGACACATCAGTAATAAGCAATGTTTTGGAGCCCCCACTGATCTGCCCCCATGGGCTGTGGAGGATACCTTGCTTTATTCCTCCCAGAAGTTGTTGGAGACTAAACCAGGAAAGTGGGCAGAATGCAAAGGTCATTCCCGTTTCCCACGGTTAAAGAAAAAACACATTTGTCTCTGAAGTCATCCTGCTTGTATTTACTCTGCATCTTGATCCTCCTCATTCTTATCTGGCTTAATTTAACAGATCAAGACAGATTTTCTTTTGAGCTCACGCCTTGTATGTTATTTGAGTAGAAAAGAAGTTCAGGATGGTTTCAAGACCCTAAGATACTGCTGACACTTCTAAGCCCAGTATTTTTTACCACATGGAGAAAGCACTGTACAAGCAGATAAAAATTATAGGCGTAAATCAGCATTGTACTGACAGAGCACCTCTTGGGCTTCTGGGGTTTGCAGAAGCAGGAGAGTATTACAGCTCCAATGAGCCTGAGTTGGAAGGGAGTTACAGCCATCCTCCTGATATGGTTTGTGCACTACAAAAGTTGGGTGTGGGAGAAAACCACATTTTTCCCACCATACACACCGTTTGACCGTTAGTAAAACAATCCAGAAAATACAATTATAAGTTTTAATCTACTATTCAGCATGTGGAAAATTCTTATTTTGGGGAGCAGGCTGCCTTTGTGTGTGTGTTCCAACATAAAGTATTCCTGTATCAGAAACTGTGGCTCTATATGCCTATAAATGGGAAAATTCACCATTTCTAGAAGATATTTTTATGAAAAGGGTTTTTCATTATGCATTTAAATCAAAATGTTCTCTCCATTATGATTACACTCAAATTTCAATGTTCACCATTAAGAGAATCTCTTCCTTACTATGTATGCAGATTTATAAGGCTCCAGGCACCTTTGAAATAAATTGAAAGCACAGCTATATAATAAAGCCAAAACCAGAAACTAGCCAAGGAGATCCACCCAGCAACACCCTCGAACACCCTCAGCCTCTTCCCCTAAGCACAGTTTTAGAGCACTAGGCTTGATCTTGTCTCTGCTTTCTCCACCCTGGTGAAAGCTTCCTGGGGGATTCCCCAGCAGCGGAGAAGCCTGAGCTCCACGACTGGCTGTGCCTGATGCAGAAATACTTTGCTTGCTTGATTTTCTTACCTGTCAAGCAGCTCCTAAGGAGCGGAGTGCGGCTGTTTGCAATACTGCTCAGCCCATAGCAAGGGAACATTGCACAACAGGAGCAGCTCACAGCAGGAGAAAGCAAAATTTAGGGGATGAGGAGAGATTTTAACGATTGAGGAAAGAGATAAGCATGGCAAAAATTTACAGGAATAATGAAAGGGTTGTAGAAAGCTGACTTGCAACTGCTGTCTCCTACTTTGAAACAGAACAATTCAAAATTTAATTTATGATGCTGAAAGGTGGTATAGTTGGAGGACCCCAGAAAAAGGAAGTGCTTCCTGAACTCACAGGGATATAAGGCAAACAATTTAAGAACTTAATTAAACAAAGATCTTGACATTTTATACAGTGAGATCAGAAATTTAAAAAGAGCAACTTTTGAAAGGGGTAACAAACCTAAATCATATGTTTAAGGCAATCTTTAATTATTAAAGACCATCATGATGAGGTTAATTGTTGGAAAGTAGATTGGCAGTATCTGTACCCTTCTGAGATATCTCATGCTGCGCAATTTGAGAAAGCATAGTTTGTTAAATTTTCCATCTTTTTGCTTTCAGTGACTGCTACCTGTTGATTAAGCATAAAAGCCTATTCCCCAAAGCTTTGACTAATTAATCTGGTGGACATCAGATGTTCAGTTTTGTGATGGAACTATTCCCTGCCCTACAAGCTGCAGAAGGTTGAGACTTTTTTTAGAGAGCACAAACCAGTATAGTTTTGTTGAAAGTTAAAACCATTGGAAAATTCACACAAAATTTTCTGTAATTCTGAAAAAGTGACGTCTAAATAATCTGATCTGATTGTTAGCTGGCAAATGCAACTTTAAGCATTTCTATACTGAAAAGAAATCAGATATTAATATCAGAACATTTTCACCATAGGAATCACACTTTGCTATTATGGGGAAAAGCATGCAATACTGAAGTTCAGTGACATCATTTTGTACTTCCATAGCTTTCAGGTGGCTTACTTAGGCTCCATTCTTGTGGGCAATGTATGCATGTAAAAGGAAATCTATCCTGCTCTGAACATCTTAGTGGCAACCGTAACAAGCACACGCTTTACACACCACTTGCTGCCAGTAGTGTTGTATTTTGGGACTAAAGCAGCAGCAGCTTATATCATTCTTTGCATTTGATTCTTTGTTTTAGTATCTGTCATGTCCAACCTAGCCAAAAACTGGCCTCAGCGTATTCTGGCTCGGAGATGCTGTGGGAGCCCCGGGGGCTCCATACACATGCCTCATCTGTGACCAAACAGGGGCTAAGCTGCCATTTCACAGCGCCTTGTCCTCAGGGTGGAGTCACACTCCTACGACAGCTATGATCAGTAGGCTGAAAGCAAAATATTAAAGAGACCAAAGGGACCAATCGGGATTTTCACAGGCTGAATGGCCACTCAGGGAGTTCAGCCAGAAAGAATGCTCCTAAGTGCCTAAAAATATGAAAAATAGTGAGAAGGCGACACAAAAATGTTTTTTTAATTTGGCCGTAACATTCCAAGTGGGACAGCCGTGGGATCTGCCGAGATCAGCTCGAGACCATCTTTGCATAACACCATAGAAGCTCATGCAATGCACCAACTAACACGCACTCCAGCTTTATGGCATGAAGTTACAGAACTGTCTCTGTCACACAAATTCAGATTCAAGACAGCATTACTGTCCCATTGGGATGCAACTGGGATGGGCTGGGTAGACAACAGCCCTTAAAAACTGGAATGATAATATGCAGGTTTTTCCATTCCTATCATTTGTCCTTAATTTGAGAAATTAAATGCTTATGTTCTGTTGTTAACTATTCTTAGCACTAATTTCACAGTTCAGCCCAGGGATGACCAAATGGCTTCCTTATAGTTTTGTGGGTTTTTTTCCTCTCAGTTCACAGCTGTCCCGAATTTATTTAGTTTGGTGCTTAGGTTGCACAAAAAAAAAAAGTTTTGTGACTCAGCCTCCATAAATGTTTTAATCAGAAGCCTCACTTGACACAACTACTGCCTGAAGAACACTATCTGTAAAAAGTCAGAGGAAAGAAAGGTGTTACGGTTTGCCATTCTGGTTAATAGCTTATTTACAGCATCATAGAATAATTCCAATGAGAAATCATCTCAGGAAGTCTCTAGTCCAATGCCCTGCTCAAAGCTGGGTCAGCTCTGAGATCAGAGCAGGCTTGTCAGACCCTCAGAGACCAGCAAGTTCTGTCCAGTCAGATCTTGAAAACGTCTGTGGATGGAGAGGGCAAAACGTTTCTGGGCAACCTGTTCCCAGAACCTTTGACTAACCTAATGGTGAAAAAGTTTTTTCCTTGTATCCAGTCAGAACTATTTTCAATTCGCCCTGGATTGATAGAGACAGACAAAAGAGCTGGGCTTAAGACGCAGACTTTCTCTCTTTTTTTTTTCCTCCCCTTCATTTTTCAAGCTCGTTATCATTGGTCCCTCAGTTTTACTTATCAAATTATTTAGAATTATTTATTATTTCATTTGGCTGTAACACAGAGAGGATACCAGTCACCAGTGAACATTTCCTTCTGGAAGGCACTGTATGCACAGATGCGGCAAAAGTACTCACCTGAGAAAGCCTTCCATCTTTATACTTTTAAACATTTGGTTTTCATTCCTTCTTTACTTTCTTCAACAAAATTAAAAAACACACCTTGTTGGGTTTTACCTACCACTAAGAGTATTGCCTACTGAAATTTTTATAAAACTTTGCTTTATTTCTGTAAAAGTCTGGTTTTCTTACAGAGGATGAAGGTGAGGAAGTGCTTTCCATAAGGGAAACACAATTCTGGGGCAGCCCTGAGTAGCACGAACAGTTTCATGGAAAGCAGACTAGCTTGTGAGAAGACAAATGTCATTCCCAGCCTACCATGGCCCAGCTCTTGCTACAAGTGAATCTCTGCAGCTTTTTCAGTTTCAAAGTATAAAAAAAAAAACCAAAACCAACACAGAAAGGAATAAAAAAGGAATATCTATGTATATCCACAAACCAGGAAAAAATGTACAGTTTCACAGATCAGTGTCTATGCTACTTAGCGTGCAAAGCTCGGAATAAATGCAAAGCTTTATTCATAGCTAGCACCCACCAAACTTCTTAAAGTACTGAAAGTATATCAAGACTGATTTTAATAAACAAACCCACTGCTATACTTTGAGGTATTGTATTAAGGCACATTTAGTTGAGCTCCAACATTTAAAGGACATGATTGGGTCCCAGCAATTTCACTAACATCTTTGCATGTGCCTCAACTTATGCAATTACTTCATGCTATCCTGAAATAGTCCTTCACCTTGTAGCTAGGAACTTTTATTTTAAAAGCCCTCTCTGAGAAGCTTGCTAGAGCAAGACTGCAGAACCAGGCGCAGACCAAGTCTATTCCCAGGTGAGTAGGAAATACTTTGAAGCAGGGAGTAGCCTGGATCTGGAGGAACGGTGCTGTTTGCTCAGCTTGCTCTTACTTGGCTGGGACATAGTTTTCAGGTAATTCTGCTGAGAATCCCAGCTTGTCTCACATCTATCAGCACTGTCCCTTTTACATACTCTTCACATCATTTTTGTGTCTATTTAATTCTTTATTCTCTTTTCTTCACTTAAACTGGAAACAAGTGCCAAAACCTGACTGAAAACAGCAGTTCACACTGTGATCCTGGATAAATTACTATACAATTAGCAACATCACAATGTGAGTTTCAAAATGTTAATGAAATAAAGCTGTTACTTTTGGAAGCTAAATACTTTACACTTTATGATTTATGAACAGTTATGATTATGAACAGTTCACAGTGCCAAATGAAAAAATATTGTCACTTTTACTAATTATATACTTCATGTCACTTCTGTAGGAAATGATGCCTAGCTTAACTAAAACGATCATCTCCTCAGTGTCCTCTCTGTAAAATCATATCCCTTCTAGGAGCTGAATTGAAAAATTGTTATGATCTGAAAATCAGATACATATTCTTCATGATGAGGAGCAGAATGATGCAGTGGACATGACTTGTTTGGAATAGGATGACACAGCTCTATGGGCACATAGAGTTCTTTCTATGAACTTTGTAGGTTAATTTTCTGCATCGAGAGGTTTTGCCCTCTACTACTGGACATTTCAAGCAAGCACACGTACATGCACTAAGTATGAAGCCTTATGGAGTAAATACAAATTACTGCATAAATAAGACTAATGATAAATCAAGCCCAAGAGTTTTAGGTCAATATGCAGAATTAACCTATTTACTGAATGTTCTCTAGATAAGAGATCATTGTTCTTTGCTTTGAAAAGGTTTCTGGGTTTAATATGTACTCAGCCATTACTTATCTATTATGCTTTGCTTCCTTTTTATTTTCCTTTCATTGAAAATAAGGCCTAACGCCTTAAAAATCATTTGGACTTGATCCTAAAACATACTGAACACTTCCCAGTCCTTTTGAAAATAATAGAATACAAGAAATTTCATTACTTAGTTTTTATGTCTCTGAGGTGTTTTTGAAACTTTGAGAGCAGTTCAGAAGATCCTATCTTGTTATTATCTGAGACGTTGTATTTCTTTTCTTTCATATTGATCTTTTTGCCTATCCATGAAATCTCCAAAGCATACTAATAGTCTGTTAGGTCCTAAATATTTTAGATACAGATCTAGCTACAGAGGATGTTCAGCTAACTGCTAGAAACCAATCTTGTCATTGGTATTCCACCAGTGTTTTGCATTTTTATTGTTAGCATCTGGTTAATTAAAACTTGCCTCTAAATCAATGGAATTGGTTAGATACTATATATGAAAGTTTTCAAGTTACTTAAGCCTACATGTTTACAGTCTGTTAAAAAACTTCCCCTCCTCTTCAGTAGCCCTTTCTGGAAATGCTGTATTTTGCAAAAATTTGTAAAAGGCCACAAATATCATTACCTACCAGGCTGGCTCTTGCTATCCTTTGAAATCCTCTGCTCTCTCCTCTCTGAGACTGTAGGTTGTTTGAAAGTGGCACTGTCTTTTGGTTCAGAGTTTGCACATCAGCAGAACAGTGAAATTCTTATCCATGATGAGGGCTTCTGTTAAGCTAAACAGCACTTAGAATACAAGCACCATGTTACACCTCTTAAGCTTTCACAATAAATTCGAAGTTGGTTAGCCTGGGAGAAAGCTTAAGGCTGCAAACAGTGGTATGATTTATTCAAGCTAACAAAAATCATAGTAGCAGAAACATGAATAGGATTGGTAAAATTATCAAAAAAAAACTTATTTTAAAACACTTTTGCTTCAGAAATTTAAGCAATTCTCTTTCTTATCCTATTGGTAAGAAATTTATGTCCTTGTAGATGTTTATATTTCCTCCACTATAAGTAGACCATCTCACTAATACTTAAATACATATCTCCCCGCTTTACTCTTGAGTTCTGTTCTTTGCTCTTGGCATTAATTAATTTGATTTAATTCATTTTCCCAAGATTCCTCTTTTATCATTTCATCTCTTGCTTCATCCATTACTAGAAGATAGAACTTCATGAATGAGCCACGAATCATTTTTTTTGCCATCCAGCAAATAAATGAGCATGGCATGGACTTTCCTCCTGAAGGGCACAGCTGCAAAGACAAGTGGACAATCAATCATACTGGAATTAAATCTGTCTGGAAGGCATTTGAGGCAGCAAGACATCTATGAAAACCTTGAGTATGACTGACAGCTTTTTCCAATAACTTTGATGGAAGTCTAATTGAGAAATCTCTTCCCATCCTACAAGAATTTATGAGCAAAATTTATTTTGACCAACCAATATTGGCCTGTATTCAACAGTGTATGAGGCCCTTATGTTCCCCTGTAAGCTTGTGCTCATTAGTTAACCTCTACAATGGTCATGGCAAGGCTAGATTAGATTTTAATCAAACATTTATGACTGTCTATTTAGAGCTAGAGACAACCAGGCAATGAAATAGTTATGCTGAACAATGTACTGATAATGTTCTGGGCATCCCTCTGACATGCTGAGATGCAGACAGGCTACATATCCTTGGCAATAAGCTCATACATTCAATTTACAAGAAAATCAAAATCTGGGACCTTGTATCTTTCCAGGAGGGAATGGAATAGACTGAAAACCAAGCAAAATACCTTCTGAAAAAAAAAAAAAAAAAAAGAAAAGAAAAAAAAGATGAAGAGAAGGGCAGGCCTCAATGCTACTTTTTCAGAAAGGATGGGTAAAGCTTTCCACTCCTCTTTCTCCCTCCAGCCAGGAGCAAGAGAAACATCTCATGTCACAAAGTATTCAAAAACTTGTCCAGTGAATCCATCAAGGCCTGTGCCTTCCTTTGCCTATGGCAGCTACAAAGCTGATTCCTGTTTATTCCTGCAGGTCTTTGGGGACAAAAAGCTTGGTTTGGATGGGCACCTGTACTAACAGCTGACCCGCAGTAGATCTCCCACAGGTATCCTAGGCTCCCTGCTGCTGGTGCTGTTCAGTGCCTGCCCGTGACTCAGAGCCAAACAACTCGCCTGACACGGAGTAATTTCTAAAGCCAGTATACCCTTTTGAGGACTGAAATGGTTTATTCCTCAATGTCCTTGGCTATACTGTCTACTTAACAACAACATGTTCTGGGGAGCGCCCACACTTTGTCACAACCACAAATAGCTTCAAAACCAACCATTTTCTTTAATTCAGTTATAAACTACTCTTTAAGGAATTTCATCAACTTGCACAGAGTAAAAAGGATTGTCAGAGGAGCTTCTTGTCCTTTCATGACCATCTTGCAAATGCTGATTTTCTCACCAAACTGTGTTTTGACAGTGTTTCTCTCCCAGTGCTCACTTACCTGTGTTCTGTACATTTTAAGATCATCTCGAGACTTGCACAGTGCTGTATCTATTTTAGATTGTTTTTATTGGCAACTAATGTATACTACCAAGCACCCACGTGGACAAAATTACAGAGCCCAGACAACTTTTGTACAGAGTTCCTTTGGCCACAGCTTCTCTGTGGGTTTCATTTGGCAGAAGTGATATCAAGCAGAAGTCTTTCCCTCAGCTTCTGATGTAAACTAAAATACACCTTATAAATAGAAAATACAGACACTGAGAGCAGTGCCTTTGGGCAAACAGCCACCTTTGGGCTATGGGAAAAATTCAGTTAGATATGATTCATAAATATAATGAATAGGGTGCCATAAACTTGCTTTGCTCTTCACAAACAAAGGCGCATTCTCTGCCTTGAAAAATTAGAAGGGCAGAACCCAGAGGAATAGGAAAAGAAAAACAGGAGGAAAAGAAAAGTGGGAGATTTAAGGGGGAGGAAAAAAAATACATCAGCTTGAGCTGTCAGAGTGGAAAGTATAACTTTAACGACCATCAAACAATACATAGAGTAAAACAAGGGGCTTTGTTAGGCACTGAATCCCTCTGCATCTCACCAGATGCAGGTTTAATTTTGCAGTGTAAAATTTGAAGTGTAATGCATTTCTAAAAGAAGTTAGTTTGTTCTTTAAACTCTTGTTTAGTTGAAGGCTCCTATTGATTACAGCTGGAGCTGGATCAAGCTTGTGCTGACTGTGTTCTCCTGGCAGACTCTCATTTGTAAATACCTTTCATCTCATCCAGCAGTGATAATGATGTGCTTAGATGATGTGGCAGCAATTATTTAGCTGCTGTGTTAGGTTTTCTACTTTATGCTAGCCAAGTACCCTAAAGCCAGATCATAGAAAGGGATGCTTACATTCTATTAAATCTTACAATTTCTTCAAAAAAAATTTTAACAGCTCTATTGTACTTTAAGTAGTCATTTCTTTCTTCACTGAAAAATTTGGAAGCAAAAGACCCTATTCCACTATATTTAGCAGGTTTAAACACGTTACAAAGAACCTTGTTATCTGATAGCACACCCCAAAGGAAGCCCCCTCAAAACTTCAATTTTCCTGGGTTTCTAAGCATCTTGTCTACTAACCAAAGATGAAGCAGAAAAAAGGGGGTGGAGTAGGCCTTAGTTACCCTCTGAATGGATTTACACACTGCTTAATATAGGATAAATAAAGTGTAAATACTGGAAAATAAAGCATGGATCTTGTCAAACATAAGAACTTAGCAAATAAGGAGCATTAGAAACAGCACTAATAGCAAATAGAGCTGAAGTATTGACTGCCAAGTCAGTGAGAGATCCCACGTCCTGCCTGGCAATCAGTCTAAATACATCCTTTCTCCCACTTCATGTGACCTTTTTAGGCCAGCAATGTTGTGTGTTAGTTTAATATTTAAAAACTGGAACTTTACTGGTATTTGGCCTACTTTTTTTCTATTTATTTTCTAAACAAATGATAGCCACTCCCTCCTCAAACTAACCTTTTAAGCTTCGCCAAAAGTCTGCAAAGATCACAAGGTATAAAAAAAAACAAAACCCCCACATGCTCAGGCAAACAAAAGCAGGTTACTGCATCTCACCATCCCGACAGCCCTGCAAGCAGACTGCAGGAGTACTCTACTTACTCTAGGAAACACTGCCGAAATCTCATTTTCAGTGAAAAGTGCCAGGATTATGGTAGCACAGCATCTATTCTGAGGCAAACCCATATAACTTCCCAGCCAAAGACTAAGGGAAAAAAAAAAAAAAAAAAAAAAAGAAAAGAGAGAGAGAAAAGCTGTCCCAATTGCTACTTCTATTTGATTGCTTAAAGGCAGCTGGGAAGTCAGATCCTTAGCCTGAGAGCAGAGTTGATCCCAATTTTAAGGCAAAGTAATTTTGGAAGAAAAAATAGCTTTCTCTTCCCAAGGAAACTTCTGTTTTTTAAAATGTTAGGTTTTATTTATTACTGGCTCATTGA
This sequence comes from Scolopax minor, assembly GCA_028566535.1. Lineage (NCBI taxonomy): Eukaryota > Metazoa > Chordata > Aves > Charadriiformes > Scolopacidae > Scolopax > Scolopax minor. The sequence continues at coordinate 4,839,212 of JAOXNG010000021.1, forward strand.
AGAACAAAGTATTTTTTGGTGTCTTTTTTCTTTTTTGTTCCCAAACACAGAAAAAAATGTGGCTAAATCCCAGAAAAATCTTAGTTTGGGGCCAAAAATAATAATAATTTTCAGTTTTAAGATTTTTTTTGTCAGGTTTTTGAAAGAACAACAAATACTTCCCAAGCACCACTCCAACTTATAATCTTCAGTAGACTGCACGCCCTCAGCTTATTTCAGCTCTCCTTGTTGTCCATCCCCACTTTGCCCACAGCCCACCGCCCATCATAGCCTCCCTCAGGCTCATGTCTTGCTCTTGCCATGTCCCAGGCACACACAACCATAGCAGGACACGTTCTCCAGCCCTACGCAGGGTGCACAGTACCACCTCAGCACTCACTGTTTAGGCATTCTTAGAGCAGCTCCGATTATACATTGAATCGGAAAAAGAGGCACAAAATAAAGACACTGGCAGGTACTTCCCAGCTCTGCAGTCAAAAAGTGAGCATCAAAAGCACCTTGGTGATCTAACCAAATCACACTGCTAGTCTTGAATTTTACTAAAGTGTTTAATAAACTACTTCTGTAAATGAAAAGCAGCTATCTTACACATGCACCTTGCTTTTTTCCAACCTTTCGTTTCTTTAGCCTCCATTTAGTCACCTCTGTCTTTTTAACTTTGATATTCATTTTTCTGCCTTCATAAATATTCATACTGCCTTTGTTTTTTTTCTTTTACCTTCAAAGAATAGATATCCTTTTCCCTGGTGCCTCTGCCTCTCTTTCAGTCTTGCCTGGCTTCACCTCTTGTGTCTAAAGCAAAGCATTTTTAAAACTTAATTTTAAGCCCTCTTCATGTTAAGAATTACATAGGAAATTGGATTTTCCATTTAAGTTTAAAAGGAGAGCCAGCTCATGTGAATTCTTGAGGCAAGACAGACAAACAAAAATTTACAAGATGCTATTCCTGATGGCTTTCTTAAATTAGTACCATATAACATGGCTTGTTTGTACCAGAGTCAAATTGATATTGCCACAGGAATCTTAACTTCTGCACATCCATTTCACTTCACTTTGCTTGAACTATGCAACCTGAACATTGTGTTTTTCTACCACAGCTCTTCCAATCCCCTCCCATCCCTAGAGTATATTTTGGACTAAATCAACTGATGTGTCTTTTTTAAGTATTATTTCCATAATTTGCTTTTATTGTTCTATCATTCAAAAGTTGTAGAGGGCATGAAAGTGAATTTCTTTTAACCATTTCATTTTTTATTTCACAAAAAGATAAAATACAGAGCAGCTCCAGCCAATTATACTTTGAAAGTATACTTTGAAGATACATTTCTTCAAAACAAGGCTTCTCTGGTTACATACAGCAACACGCTAAAAGTATCACATAACCATGTAAGAAAAATTCATAACTAAATAATGCCTTCAAAGGCATTTCTGTAGTTGGAACAGCATCAGGAATCTGCTTATTTACGTAGGGAGCTGGGGAGATTGCAGCATGTTGGTACTGCCAACAGATAGGATGATTAGTGCTAAAAACAATACCATCGTTTAGATAAGCCTTCTCCTTCTGATAGTTGCTTTTGAACTCAACATGAACTTAAATGTTCTCAGCTTGGGAAACAGTTTTAGTTCCTAAAACAGTTCATTCAGCCTGCAAAGGCTGAAAGCGAATAAGATTTTATTGATAAAATTGGTGCCTCTATCAAATAGTTTAAGTCCCTGGTCTTATATCTGAAGTCTCATATCTTAAAGTTCCTTGTCTCTTAAACCAGCAATGTGTGCGCTGATGAGCTATGCATTCACTACCAAGAAAAATAATAAATCAGGCTACTGTATTTCAGGCTAGGATTGGGTATCACCTACTTTATGCCCAGTGCATCAGTTTGCTTGCTGTGAAAATTTTGTTCAACCAATAACTAGCTGCCTTGACTGTTCAGAAGGACTTGCAGGCTCTGGTAGTGCCACACAGGCAGACCAGGTTTTCACTAGACTGCATCCCCCATTGCAGTACCTTTGCCAGAAACTCCTACATGGAGATGCCTCCCTCACTGCAAGGAGACACTGTGCTTCCTCATAAGAGGAACAGTCTGATTAGGACTAAAACAGTTGAAGACATGCCAATGGACAAGAAAAAACAGTATTTTTCTGTGTTGTCTCAGAATAAGAGCACACTTTTTAGATAGAAGTTTGTGTATTCCTTTGCAGGAACCCAGCAGTTGCCAGTGTGAGCGCTGTGAAAAGGCTTGCAAAGATTTAACAAGTGATTCTTCAACTTCCTAATTAAAAACCACAAAGAGCTTTCAGGCCTTTATTTCCCTAATATTACAGGTTATAGCCATACTATTTTGTTCAGTCAAGCCTAGCTGGAGGAAAATGCTTATGAGGTTTCCAAGGAGAGAAATAAACAAAATGGAAATGAATAGGGAACTTGGAACTTTTAAGTGTACGTAATTAAGAAAAAAAAATACATCCTTCAGATAATTCTGGAAACTATTAGGAGATATTCATAATTCATAACCAGTTGTTTGGTTTTCTTTCAAGCAAGGGGGCAGCTTTACATCAAACACTGACTAGCTTTTCCATTAACTTAAATAAACAAAACAGTATGCTTCAAGTTAAGCGAACATCATTTTTTTTTCTTTTTTAATAACTGAGTGAATTAGAAATAAGAACAAGACATTTACTTTCTAATAGGAAATTAGTTTGCATGCTATTTCTTCATGTTAAAAATACTTTGGAACACTCACAAAAACAATGTTAAGCTGAATTTATGGAAATGTTCCATATCAGTTTTGAAGATGATATGCCAGATGTCGGGGAGAACTCTTTCATCTGCAATAATGAAATAGTTTAATCCACCCTTGTTGTTTTTGAGTATAGTCCAAGTATATTGGTCATCATGGGTGGGTGATCCTCACTCAGGCAGGCATGAACCAAAAAGCACAAGTTGTTAGACCTCTAGCATAAAGTCACAAAAAAACAACAGCAGGAAATACTCTACTGAAAGTAAAAATAAGCTATTGCAACGTAAATCAAAAAGTTTACCATTATGACAACTCACATTTTGAAGCACTCTGAGACTTGCAGATACATTGCATTGAATTATTGGATTATAACTTGAAAGCAAGTATGGCTCCATTTGTGGTCCCAACAGAAATAAAACCAAAAATACAAAATTTAAATCAATATAGATCAATGAAAAACATGGAATATTTTTGGTTTTGATGAGCAGGAATACATTGTGGTCTTCTGTTGGGAAAAAAAAATACTCTTCCCTTTGAGAAAATTTAAACACAAAACCAATATACAGTAATACCCATGTTCTTCTTTGAAGAATACATGTTGAAGTAACATTGCATAGGAAATACTATTGTTAAAAGTCTTCTAGGAATATTTTTTGTGGCTTTATATCAGAGTAACATTGTTTTCATATTAGCCATACTACTTTTATTTGTAATGATCACTTTCATTACCGGATTACTTGAATATTGGTTTATGTGCCACATTCATTAATTCACTGTGGTTGTGACTGGATAATGAATTCTATCTTTTTATCAGAATACATTCCTACAAGCTGTGTTAAGCCATGGTTTGTACTCGTAGGGGCCTGGAGAAGTACAGAGCACAACATAGAGAAAGTTGTAATACAGCATTAGGCTTTTTAACTACTATTTCTATCAGGAAATAGTATTTCTAGCACTATTTCTAGCATTAGAAACTATTTCTAGCCAGACTATTTCTAGCAGAAACAGCTACTGTGCAGAAGGCACGGGAGCAGAAAACATGTTTGGGTGTGATTCAGGTTAAGCATCCTTACCTTGTCACCACTGAAATGCTGAGCTGAATGTAACAAGTGTTGCCTCATGTTAAGATACAGAAAAAAAAAGCCATGTTCAGTTGCATATGGCATCTCAGTTTTCAAGGTGAAAAAAAAAGTCTCAGTACTAAAAGCTATTTAACTTTTGCAGTGCAGTTTAAAGACTGCATGGCATACAGTAGAGAGGGAAGGTAGCATCACAGATGGAGGCAGAGAAGAAAGGAAGTAATGCATCAATTCAAAGCTTCATTCATTTCTTTTTTTCCCTTTTCAGCTGCCTGCCACTCCCAAACGAACATGTGGGAGATGTTCTAGTGCTGAAAGCTATGGCTCACTCCTTTATTTAGCTATTCTATGTGATAAGTCAATTCAGTTTGGACATACCAAAGACAATACATAATTGTGACAAAGTATTGCAGTCCAGTCTTGATTATTACAGCTTGATCCCTTGTTGACTCTGTTGAGTAAATAGAAGGATGCTTTTCCTGTACCTTCATATTCATGAAGTCACTGAGGCTGGATAACTTTCCCAAATTAATGATAGTTGCTAACACTTTTGCAGTTCAAATACAGAAACCAGACAAGAAAGTATAAATTGCACTGCATTAGGGTTCAGGGCGGGTTGTACATTTTCTACATTGATACTTGCATTACTTTTATTTTGTTGTGCCATGATGTCCAGGAGTACTACAGGACAAATCTACAAGAAGCTTGCTTTGCTGTACTCTCAAATTTGAGAGGGGAAGCGTTGTTTCGGCGCACCAAAAGGAATCATGCTGTTTTTCATGAAAATCTCATTAATTTAAACATTCTACCTCACATATTTGCTTAAATGTAGGTCTTGGCTCTTAGATATATTTTTCCTGTGCAAACAAGTATTTGTGCAGGTTTCCTTCACTCAACTGTGAAAACTTGTTACCAGGGCAATCAGTCCAATATACTTAACATGAAAGGGCCAAAGGAAAATTTGAAAAGGAAAGAGAAAAAACAGCAATAAAGAGTGAGTTTATGGGCTGCTACAGAGTTGTACAGAATTATAGATGCTACCTCATGACACTACTGGATAGTGACTGCACCATCAGAGCGCAGCTCTCTTTCTTAACAGGTTTTGCCACTCCACAAGTGAGAAATGTAGTGTTTTGGTACCTACTAGACTGATGTTATGTAATAGATTTTCTGCTGGTATTTACCACCATAAAGCACAGCCTCCCAACACCAATGAGTTAAAAGTTGTCTGGGCATCCAGCCCAGATGAATAACATCCCAAATGTTGAAGGAAGTAGCAAGGGAAATAGAAAAGCCTTTGACAGAAATTGTTGATAGCTTGCTAAGGCTAGGGAGGGAACCAGGGAATTTGGAGGTTGCTAATGTTGTTCCTATGTGTAAGAAAGGATCAGGGAGGATCCAGGAAACGACATAGCAGTGAGCTTGGCTTCAGTTGCAAGAACGATATAAGAAACATAAATAAGAGACAGAATACTTATTTTATAAGATACAGTAAGCCCATACTCATGGAAGAACTATAGTGATCTAATTTCTTCAAGTATTTTACCGGCAACTGGCTATTTCTGAAAAATACTAATATAAAATGTCTTACAGACAGAAAGAAAGCTAATGAAGTGGACAGAAAGTGAAAGGTTTTACAGAATCCTGAAGTAAATAGTCCACAATATCTGCAGTACTGTGGAGATCACTGTAGGTCTGATATCAGACTCACTGGTGCCATTGCTTACGTGGGAGGCAGTGTTTTCAGTTCAGATTAATCTATTAAAAAAACAGACCACATCATTTTCTGGTCTCACTCACAACTGAGAACTCAAAATTTAAATTAACTAAAATATTTATTGTTTACATTCAAAACAAATGGAGAACAGCTTCACTGGAGTCAATGACAAGTGCAACACTGACATCAGTGGAATCATTCTGCATCTAGATTTGTATAAACCATTCAGAAGCTGGTCCATTGACACTGCTCAGTGGGGGAAGAAATAAGAATTTGAATCTCATAAGGTCATTTTAAGAACTGGTAGAGTATTCTACTTAAAAGACCAGAACAGAGAAAGCAACCTACAAACATTTATGACTTGTTTGACTAGATTAATATATAGACAAACAAGGAGAGCACAAAGATGCTGTAGTAAATTGCAGTAAGTTGAGAGCCAGGGAGCAAAAAGAAGCTGAACACTTCAGTCCCAGGAGTATGAAATACTTGCATTCAGAATACAGTTCTCCAGCTCTGATCACAACATACAGGTAGGAGCTAGAGGAGAAAAGGTTTGAGTGGCTTGTATTGTATTTAATTTTTTTTTTCTACAAAAGCTTAAAGTACTGGTGAGATGCATCTCATCGATTTATGTACTTCTCCTAATGATATGAAGAAAATTACAGAGATTAAGCTGTTGCATAAGTGAGCAAGCAGCATGAGTCAGGGGGTTTGGGAAAAATGAGTCACAGCATGAAGGGAATGGAGCCAGATTTGTAGCTCAGAAAGAGAGACAAGGAAAGAATTTTATGGATGTAGATAAGAGCCTAACAGCATGGATTGCAGTAGAGAAGTAGAAAAACTAACTAGCTCTAAAACAGGGAATGATACACTAGATTTAGAGAAAGCTATAGCTAAAAAGCAGGTCAGGCAAAATTTTTGTACACAACTGCTGGTTGAAATATAGTGCAGGCTGCCAAAGTCAGCAATGGAAGGACATAATTGTGTAAATCACTTCAAGAGGGAATGTGGGTACATTTTTGGAAAATGAGGGAATCACTGGGTATAGATATTAGTGAGGCTTGTGGAATTAAAAGTATGAAATGCAAGTTGATTTATATTTTGAATATATATATATCCTGAATACAGGAGCAAGCTCTGCTGCCCTCCATGGTTCTGACATTATTTCTGTAGCACCCTGAAAACTTCAAACAGAAGCCTATGGAAATCAGAGCTTTATCTTAACTTACAGAGAGTTATCAATATGAAAGTCTTCTAAAATGAACTTTCTAGAATAGCCCTGGTGATTGCTGCAAAAGGCAGTATTTATATTGGGATGACTCACTGGGGTCTGATGACCATATTTACCATAATACAGTTGAGAACTTCTATAAACATTTCTGAAAGAACAGTGTGGCTGACATGTAATTTAATTGGAAGACCAGTGTCCTTAATTGTAATGTTCCTGTGGTGTCTTGATCTCTAATTCTTACCCATAGACTTTCAACCTGCTTGTGGCTACTCCTCAGAGACAGCTCTTCACGCCATTTCTTGAGGCCTCCACCCCTCCTTCCTCATCTGCCCCTTCTGAAGACACTGTAGCC
>JAOXNG010000021.1:5027807-5040094 GCA_028566535.1 Scolopax minor
TAAAAGGGATAAGAGTGAGTGCAGGGAAGATCAAAGGATAGAATAGGGTAGGGACAAAGTTCAGGCAGCAAGTTGGAGGGTATAGAAAAGAATTATCTATGTCTGTAGTTGTGATGAAGAAAAAGGAAAAAAAAACATTCAAGATGGTTGGTAGCAAGGGGAAGCTGAGGTTGTTCAATATTTTGCCGTGGTTTTTTGGGACTGTGGAGGAGAGATGTGGAAGCAATATTTAGATAGGCCTTTAAAAGCCAGTTGAGATGCTGAAGCAGTGAGCAAATGAATATTCAAAGAGGAGTTCAGGGATTGCTTGAAAAAGTGATTAATGTATTGGGATAAATGAATGTAGGATGCAAGATGCTGGGATGGATTCCTTCTGTTACTGTGTTCTGGCTAACCTTTATTGATTAAGACAGGTAGCCAGGTGGAATTCCCCTTCTTTAGCTGAAGTCGTGTGCTTCTGATGAAAAGTGTTCATTGATGTTTTCTATTTCTATATAAAAAACTTCACGACTCAAGTTTTTAGGATATAAAAAATCAAGAATGGATGATTAAAGATCTCCCATTTAAGCTCATGTTCTTTGTAACATATCTACTTGACAAACCTCTTTTGAAAAATTTAAACATTACATGTTCATTGGGATTATACATATCTGCCTCCAGAGAAGCAGGTTGAGTCAGTGTTGGAAAAAAAGATGCTCTAATTAATATTATAATGTACAGAGAATTCGTGAAGCTATGAGGAAGATGGAGAAGTTTAGCATATATCTTTCATCTCTGCTTTATGGTAGCAGGCTTGTCTCTTTACTGAAAGCTAGTCAAAGTCTTTGAGTGTTCCCATATCCTCTTAGGTATTTTCTTGATTTCTTTTTTATTTCCTCTTTTGATCAAGATTATGTCATGTAACTTTTTGTGAAGGGTTTTACATTTGCAACATTTACGGTTGCAAATGTACAGTTTTACATTCACAAAATACTATAGTGGATCAAACCAAAGGTCAATTTTTCAAGTGACTGAAAGTGAATGGTTACTTCTTTCATATGAGGGGGCTCATCCAAAATAGACTTAGTTGCCCAATGTAGAAGATTGCAAACTGCCATTTTGGAAAGAAAGCTCTAGTTGACCTATGCTTTAGGTACTTATAATTATCTTGTGATCATTGGAACTCCTATGTGATCACCGAGTCCTTTAAGAAAAAGGGACTTCAGTCACTTAGGTCAGGTTCAAGAATGACTGTGCATACCTTTGTCCATGCTAGATGTTCGCTGTAGTGTTTGCTGTTTGGACTGAATCTGTTGGTGATGGTAGCAGTTACACCAGCCGTGTTGCAGAGTACAATAAAGGTCAGATTTCTAGCCACACTCAGCATTACTATGTTTGACAGCATAGATTTTGTTTGGATAGTTAACAATGAAATAAACTATTGGCTGTAATGCAGAGTATATTTAGAAAGGATGCTATTAGGACCCTTTTATATCTAGGTGGTGTTCTCTGTTACAGTTAAGCCAAATGATATATGACTGTATAGACTTTAATTCCAACTAGTCTGACCTGTTTTGCCATGCTTAAAGCATTTTATTTATGGTTGCTTATATTCTAGATAGAGCACATATTTAGTATCAGAACAAGGACATTTTGAGTGTAAAAAGTAAGAAACATCTTTACTAAACAGCAGACAGAGTTCTTTAGCTTAAGTTTCTTTTGGAGATTAAGATGCTTAAAACCAGATTTGGAAATACAATTGGATTTTTAGATGTTTAGATTAGAATATCTAATAAAGCTTTATAAACTTTAATGTGTCACCAAGCTCTTACAGTTTAGGGGTGGCAAATAACTTAAGCACTTTTGTAAGTATCTTGAGATAGAAATAAGAGTTGAAAACTTGATTGTAGGTCTCCAAAGCGACTTTTGAAAATGTCATTCTTAAGTTTCACTTTACAAAGGGCTGAAATAATGTTTTTTCTATTTGGAACTATTGTGGATGTTAAGCTATTTGTTAAGTGCTGAATGTTGGCTGTTAAATGTCAAAAAGGACTATGCTGAAAATTGGAAAGATGGGGGTTTCTTCATTTTCTTATTTTCCTAACTAGGTTAACATAAATTATATGAAAATAATGAGAAAACCTGATGTTTTCTGAGGGGTAGAGGAAGAAACCCCAATTACGGTTTTACACCTACCCTTTTTTTGTTGTTGCTGTTTTCCTTTTAGAGCCAGGTACTGAAGAGATAAAAAAACTCCTCCTGCTTTTACTTGGTTGTGCAGTTCAGGTAAGTTTGATATAAGTTCGTAATTGTATGAAATTATTTAAGCGTTACCTATCTCATTTCTTACTACTTCAATGTCTGAGATGGTATATGATTTTGACCTTCCTTCCTCTAGTGGTACTATTGCATTATGTTAAAGTATGGATATTTTTATAGTTCAAACAGCTACAGCTGTACACCTATTTTATTGTATATAGCAATTTTATTGAATATAGCAAACTGTGTATGTAGGATTTCTAATAGTTTATTAATTGTAATATTATTACTTTACCTGATACTAGAAAGAAAGAAAGAAAGAAAAAAAATTAGTAAGTAGCTGTTTTAAGAAACCTCTTCCTTCCCCTTTTCAATAGTTGTTTTTTCTTTATAATTTTATTAGTGTTGAAAATTGTTATAATTATTATAACATGGCATAAACCGTGTCAACAAAATATTGGATAATAATTTAGCAATGTAACCATTATAATTTCAAATTTATCACGTTTCACTCTTAGAAATATAAGAGTAGAATGAAAATACTTGTGATTTTTTTTTTATACATGTACATAAAATAGATATTTTTATTTTTAGTGTCAGAAAAAAGAAGAATTTATTGAAAGAATCCAAGGTCTGGATTTTGACACAAGAGCAGCTGTTGCAGCCCATATTCAAGAGGTATATTGTTGGTTTTGTGCATTTAATTTTTTTTTTTGGAAGTGAAGTATTGTTCTGTAAGAAGATTAATTACACTTGTTCAAAAGCAAGTAATCAAGTTCATGATTGTATAGCTGTTGTTTTTAGTAAGTAAAAAATGCTTTTCTTTTATAACTTGATTTACAAAACTGTTTCATGATCAAGCTCTTTTGGATTACGTTGTTAAAACAGTATCAGGGAGCAAGTATGTTGCTCCAAGAATTTCTTAGAATTACAGGAAGTTTACTTTAGTGAAGTTTTCATATGCAAACTTATTTAGAGTTTTCATATGCAAATCAAATCCCGTGTATGTCATATGTAATATATTATGTCTAGTCACCTTTTGCTTTTATTTTGCCAGAAGTACAAGTTACTACCTTCAGGTAGATAAGAAACTATTCCATAACGTACAATTTAATCAATTTTTAAATGGGTTTTTTTGTGCCTTTTCTAGAGAATCTAACCCATTGAGTTTCAGCTTTATTTTCTAGGCTTGCTTTCTACTCTTACAATTTAAAGAGAGTGTTTTCCATTTCATTCCACATAGGTAACTCATAATCAGGAAAATGTGTTTGATCTGCAGTGGATGGATGTCATTGTATTGACACAAGAATATGTTGAACCACTCTTGAAAAATATGGTGTTACATTTAAAAAGACTTATAGATGAAAGAGATGAGCACTCAGAGGTATGAATACGGTTTGTTGCATAAGAGAAATATAAGAAATAATTTTTTGCAGATGATACAGCTTACCATTTTTATAACTAATAGCTTAATATATGTTCTGTTAGCATATTTAAGCGAGGATTCCTTCCTGCCAGAAAATTGTTTGAGATAGTTACAGTATATATACTAGTTGTTGAATCCTCTGACAAACTAGAACAGATAATAGCAGATGAACACCTTCATGTGAGTAGCATCTGAAACAGCTTTAAATAACACTCATCTGTAGTTGAAAGCAGAAAATCTGAAGCTCTATCAGCTGAAGTTTCCAGGAGTCGGTAACCTGTCAGTTCACAAGCCAGTCACTGAAAGGTGCCTATTATGTTACTGTATCCTGTTGTACAGCTTTGAGTGAACTGTAACAGAAGTCATACTAGGAGATGAGGTCTTACAAGTTTATGGCGAGGTACAATTGTTGTACTGTGTGAGAATCAAGAAACAGAAATGTATTTAATAAAAAAATTACAAGTTATAAATAATCTTGGTGGTGTCAGGTTTGCCCCTCAGTAGAGTGTTGTCCTGGTTTGAGACAGAACAAGGTAGTAACTTCTACTTGAGGTAGAACAGAACCAGCTTTCTGTTCAGTATTTTTACTTCTTAGCTAAGCCTCTTCTAACTCCTGAAATGAGCAGCATATTGTGCAGAAAACTGTTAATTCTCAGGGTGATAAGACCTGTGTTTATGTTCATGTTGCAATTATTCCAAATATTACTTTGACAGTTAGTAACTGTCTTTCCAGTTCACTGTCTTGATATGAGTAAAACAGAAACTTAACTGTGAAGGGAGAGGATGTGTGGTAATCCTTTTTCACAATAGAAAGGAAAAGTAACTTGAAAAAGAAACATGTTCTTATTAGGATAACACCTCTATTTAATTGATGAAGTAGGAATATTCCTCTAGGTCGATTGCTTTATTCAGTTGGTAAGGATGCTGCTGCTAACTGAAGAACACCAGTTTCTTTAGAGTTTTATATTTATCTTCATGTTCAAGGAATTTATGCCTTTTCATTACCAAATTCATACTAAGTACTGATAAGTTTGTGGCACTGTGCTCCGGTGTCCAAAGCGGCCAACAGCATCCTAGGCTGTATCAGTAATAGTGTGGCCAGCAGGACTGGGGCAGTAATCATCCCCCTGTACTTGGCACTGTTGAGGCCCCACCTCAAATATTGTGTCCAGTTCTGGGCCCCTCACTACAAGAAAGACACTGAGGTGCTGGAGCACGTTGTCCAGTGAAGGGCAACGAAGTTGGTGAGGGGTCTGGAGCACAAGTCTTATGAAGAGAGGCTGAGGGAGCTGGGATTGTTCAGCCTGGAGAAAAGGAGGCTGAGGGGAGACCTTCTCACTCTAGAACTCCCTAAAAGGGATGTTGTAGAGAGGTGGAGGTCGGTCTCATCTCCCAAGTAACAAGTGACACGACAAGAGGAAATGGCCTCACGTTGCACCAGGGGAGGTTTAGATTGGATATCAGGAAAAATGTCTTCACCGAAAGAGTTGTCAAATGCTGGAACAAATGGCCCAGGGAAGTGGTTGAGTAACCATCCCTGGGCATATTTAAAAGACATGTAGATGTAGTGCAGAGGAACATGATTTGGTGGTGGTTTTGGCAGTGCTAGGTTAGTGGTTGGACTTGATGATCTTAAAGGTATTTTCCAGCCTAAACAACTCTGTTTCTAGGACTTGGAAGTCTAAATTTGAGTAGTTTTAGTAATAGGCAAATGGTGGTGTTAAGTAGCTGTGGCCATTTGCTTTATGTGTAGAGGTGTATGTAGGGTTTCTAACTTCTTTTATGGCAAAACTTTTCTATTATTCTTGCTTCCTTTCAGTCTTTGATTTATTAAGGCAATGAATGATAGTAATTTCTGACATAAATGGCGCTCTGAATGCAACTATGTGCTTTTTTTTCTCTCTTGTTTTTTCAAATTCTTAGACTATCGTTGAACTCTCAGAGGAGCGGGACTGTCTCCGTTTTCTACCTCATGCATCAGCAGCACAATCACCTTGTGGATCTCCTGGCATGAAACGCACTGAGAGCAGACAGCACCTGTCAGTAGAGCTAGCAGATGCCAAAGCAAAGATAAGAAGGCTTAGGCAAGAACTGTAAGTACACGTGTGTTGCAGAAGTGTGTTGAAAGTCATAGGGTTTTAAAATCATGTTGATTTTGCACAGAGCAGTACTCTAGATAAATTCTTCATTCTTTGAAATGGTAAATTGCTTTTAAATGCTTTTTTTTTTTAGTTATTGCACCCCAGGAAACACATTTTTAGCATGTTAAGCGTATTTGTGGACCAAATGCGCAACTTTTCTTCTGTATTTGTCTTCATCTGTATTACATATTATATTGATGTTTTAACAATAAACATACTGAAATCAGTGAACTACAGCTGTGGTAATTTTGTATCTTTTGTGCTCTGAACTTTCTGAAAAACTAGCTATGTTTGAACAATCACTGGCAGGGGTGGTTACTTTTGTCTGAGGAATAATGTAATTTGTAAAATCAATAAATTTGATAGCTTGGGTCAGTTATAGTTTCATACAGTTTCCAACCTGCTATGTTCATCCAGTGCTCTCTTCTTCCTCTGCTGCTGAACCCTTAACTAAGGGGTATATTCCCCTCCTTCACCTGACCTGAGTACTGTGAGAAATCACTCCCATTGTAAAAAAGATCTTTGTTTCTTGGTTTTTCATATTCTAATTGAAAACTTTTTTTATCCCTCCTATTTTATCAAGAAAACTGATTCAGTAAGTATCAGTGGGTACTGAGTCTGTCTTCATAGCCTGGAAGACAGGGCAGTAGTGAAGAGTTATTTAAAGGGGAAAAATGATAATAGACCAGTGGGGACTCTGTTTCTCCCTATAGCAATGTGTGTAATATTGTTTTAGCAAAGTAAACTATGTGCAGATGTTAAATTTAAAGAGATTCAATATGTAACTTGCCTGTGGTTTAGAAAAAACATAAATAAAGATTTTTAATCCTGTGTATCTCTTGGAGAGAGGGGACAAGTAAAATTAAATTAAAAGTTGAAGGTAGCATAAAGTCACAATTACTAGCTCACTGGTCTGCTCTTATCAGAGTCGGTTGATCAGATCATCTCTAGCTGCCTGGGTTAAGTATCTGGTTGATTTACTCAGAGGATCCCCTTCCCCCACTACATCTTGGATCTTCATGAAGAATAGAGGACAAAAAGATATGGCTCTTTTTTCCTGATGTCTGTATTATTATGTGTCTACTGAAATGAGCCCGCCCAGGATATTCTATAAACAGCTGCACCAAGAAAATTAGTGAAAAAATTGCTGTTATTAGTGTGATTGACAGTTAATAGATAGCCTAAACACTGAACACTGTTATGTTCTGTATAATTTAGTACAATCCTCTCTAGTCTGTAGCTGAAGCATGCAATTAGGGCAACAGTGATGGCTTGGAACATTTCGCATTTTGCACTCCCATTTGAATTCAATTTGTAAATAAATTTCCTTTACACATAGCAGTATATTTAAAATACTAGATTTTGATAAATTATTTTCTGTTTGTAGCATTTGGTATTAAATGCTGCATTTATTTGATAAATTTAAAATTAGATTCATTCCAGAGTTGAAAATATTAATCTTAAAATTTATTTATAATCTGGTTTTGGCAATGAACCTTCATGTCTGATTTACTATGCCCTGCGGCTAATAGAATATTCTACCAAAGATTGGTAAAGGTTGTTTTTCTTTGCAGCATCATGTACCAACAGTTGGATGCAAAACAGCAATTTGAGGCTTATGAAATAGTAACTCCAGAACTGGAAACAGCGCACTTAATTTTCTATATTCAGTCCTGATTGTTTTTCTATATAGAAAAATAATATAGGATTATGAATGTTAATAGAAAAGGTGCTGTAATCTAACGCAGTACAGAATACTTTTGTATTTCTGTATGATTTCTTAACACCCATGTAGAGAGAAAGTAGACAGGAACACTGTGGACAGTGATGTTGCAGATGAACCCTTGTGTACTTGTAGGTTGTCAACAACCTTTTTGAAGCTATGTATGATTGCAAAAAGATCATTCATTGTGAGATTGTCTCCTTTTGTAAAAGAACAGTTCTAGTTCTGTTTAAAACAAGTATATTTTTTGTTAGCATGCTTACTTTTAGATCGTATTATAAATTTCAGTCCATTAAATTATCTTATTTCCCGCTTTTCTACTTCTATTTTGTTTCATGTGTGTATAACAAAATATTAAATGATACAGTAACATGTTTGAATATGCAGTATATCTTTTAAGGATATAACATTTTGGATATGGCAGATTTTTTCAACCATGAATATTGTTTGTTCTGAAGTGCAGTTGTATTTTGAAAATAAGGTATTCTTACCTTATTTGAGTTCAGCTTCCATCTGTTCCAGTGTGTGGAGTGAATTTGAGTGAATTACATATTTCCCTTGCACTTACACATTGTTTAATGAACTCATTTTTTAACAAACTGATTTTTTTGAGTGTTGAGAAATAGTTGTTATTTGGAAGTTAGGAATGAGTCTTGTAGAAATTGTAGTATTTTATGTCAAATTTTTTTTATTACAAATATCTGAATAGAGTAAAGCAGACGCTGTTGTTCCATAAAAATAAAAATTCATTATGCATTTCATAAAATTATGGTGATTAAGTGGTACCTTCTTTTAATGAGTAAAGGCACCTGAAAACCTTAATTCTTCTCTGTAAGAAAAAGAAAAATTTTAAAATATAAAAGTACTTTCAAAATTGGCTTTACTTGATCTGTGACAGGATACATCAGTGGTCATTGTTTGGTAAGAGATATCTCTTCTTTTTTTTTCAGCTGCAACCAGATCATGGTACATGCTTACATGACTGGTTTTAATGAATGTTTTGATCACATCAGTGTTGCTCTGGAACACATATGCAACAGTGACTTTTCCTTGGGCCCCTGGAGCCTAGGGCTTACAGCAGTGAATTAAGTTTACTGACTGTCTCTGAACTCAGGGTTTAGCATCAATTTAGGGGAAAGTATGTCAGCACTGCACATGGCAAATATACATCATAAATAGAAATTTCTTTGTGTAAAGAAAAATAGGAAAGCCTCTTTGTAGCATGTAACATGCTACTTGCACTGACCAACAAATACAAAATGTACAGAAGAAGGAAAAAAAGACCATTAGCCAAGAAGAGGTCACCAGTAAAAAACATCACAATAACTTTACCATACAGTGCTCAGAGAGTACCCATACAGTGCTCAGAGAGACATGTCTTGGTGACTGATACTTTGCACCCAAGCCAAGAACCAGAGGTATCAGTGTAGGTAGGAAGGTTTGAAAGTTGAATAGTTTTAAATTAAGATCATTGATTTCTTTTTCAACCTTAAGAGAGATATTTCATTGCACCAAGGTTTCTGGCATGTTTGAATAACCTTGTTTGCAAACATCAAGCTATACAAATTGAAAAATCATTGTAAAGACAATGCTTTTTCTTTAAAGACAACCATCCCCCCAGCATGGGGCTTTCTAAGCAGTGGCCCAAGATCACCTCCACTCTGAAGGCACAGTCAAATTGCTGGCAGGCAGAGACCCCACAGTTATGAATATATCTTTAAGGTTCAAGGTGTCCTTGTGGGCCTTATACACCACCATGAGGAAATTACACTTTCTAGACCTTTGAGCATGAAAATAACTTAAACTATATTTTGGGAACCAAAGATGTAAATCTTCACAACTTCCATGTGGTTGCTACTGGAGATGGTTGAACTTCACAGGCAGCTCAATTCTCTGTGACAGTATAACCAAGTGCTGGGACTTCTCCTTCTGCGCATGCCAGAATAACCTTGATTTTTACAGGGCTGTGCAGAGTCATGGATATGTTTATCTCATACCCATGACCTGCCAACACCCAGTAATTCTGCACTTTGACAGATGCCCTACAGAGCTCAGTCCAACCAAAATGCAATAAAACAGGGCATGGAGAGATTATTTATTCTGTTATCTGCTTTGCTTGAGGAGCTTCAAATCTACATCTCGTAGATTTTTGAGCTATGCAAACATATGTAAACTATGTGGGTTTGAATGAAAAAGAAAGGGTGTTGAATCCATCCTGTCAAAGCTGTTCCTTTTTTTAACAGTAGGCTGGAAGGATGTATTGGTAAGCAGGCAGGATAAGCAGGCAAAAAGTCAGTGCAGGCAGGGAAGGTCTGGTTCTGGTCTTGGAGAACAGGTATCTGGTGTGTATGGAAGCTCTGTACATGATTTGGTCTTGCATGGGAACAGGATCACAGAATAATGCCTGTAGCTCATTCCCTCCAAGGATAAATAGGCATTTAATAACAGATGGAGATGTGTGCAGTCCTTTAAGTTACTGAATAATGGCATGTGATGTTAAACTGTCATTTGTCTCACAGTAGAGCAAATCAACAAAGCAGTACAGTCTGTGAGATGTTGATTATGAAAATTCCTAGGTTTCTTGAGAAAAGAGAGAAATAATACATCTACCAAAACTTCCTGATCATACGTCTGTTGTAACACTTAGAGCTGAGGGAGAAACACAATAGTAAGACTCTGTTAAAGAGTAGCTATGACACTTTGGGTACAGACATTAAGTAAAATAAGGAGTGCCAAGATGTGGATCAAGGACGGGGAGCTTGACTGTCCACACTGTTAACTCGCTAGAAAAATCCTTGACATGGTTTTGGTTTCATTCAAGTAGCACTCCCCAAAACTGCTCCTGCGAAGAACTGAGGAGGGATGCCAGGTTGGGGGCTTTTCCTAGTGGACAGGTCACACATTGCCAGCCCTCCTTGAAGGCTGGGAGATTTATCTGGTGTGCTCCTGCCACCTGGCTTCAGGCCCAGAAAAGGGGCCCTAATACTACATACAGCATTAATATAGGTGTTACCTCTGCGGGGGTTCTGTTTGAGCAAATGTAGATGCCAACAATATACATTTAAATCGCTGTCAATCTCAGATCTGTGGTAAGAAATAGGCAGTTTTAAGATGTGATTCATGTCATCTTAATGTAGACATCTAAAATAAATCAGATGAATCACAGCCTAAAACTTCTGCATGCATCTCCTTTGACAATGGCAGCACTGGCAACCAATGCAGATGGAGGGTCATCAGCATTGGTCCAGACAAATTCCTCCCTTGATGAGCAGAAAGCTGGTGGCTCTAGTGTTAAACTTTAAGTAGGGCCACCTAGGCCAAGGAGAAGGACAGGACCATGGTGTAAGTGGAGCTAGAATCTTGTCCCTGCTGCAGAGGGAGGCATTGGCAGCCATGAAGAGACTCCTGCTCACTTCAAAAGATAAAGGTTCTACTTTTTAATACCCACATTTGTTTCTGTAATCCACCTGTCCAGTCTTCTTACCACGGACATCTTTGATTAATGTTTTTTCCAGTCCTAATACATGAATGCTGCTATTTGCAAATGTGGTCAGGCTAGAACCGAATATGGTGTCATTCCAAAATTATTAAAAGTTGAAAAGTGTGGTAGGCTTTCATGCTAAGTGGAAACACAATCAAATAACCCAATATATATTGGACACTGGAGACAATAAGCTACTTCCCAAGGCTGTGGGCAGCATGGTAAAGTCAATCACAAGATAATGAGACCAGGCTGTGATGAGATCAGAAGTAACAAGACTGGTTGCAGCTTAAACTGTGCCAAATGAAGACTGCAGGCAGCAAGGGGAGCAAACATGAGTGCTTGGCAGAGGGATATGGAGGTTGAAGGCTGCAGGAAAGGCTCTGGTGGGTGCATTGTTTCCAGCATATTTCACGAAAACATTAAAACAAACTGAAGACTAGGATGGCCTTTTGTACTGCCCGACCACTTAGAGCAAAGGAGTAGCAATATCTTGATTTGGCAATGCAGCATCCACCACATCAGCTAATCTTTACATAATAGGTAATTATAGACAAATGCTTTCATTTTTAGTCCTTTAACTGCATGGAACTGTCATGGCAAGATGAATGTAAACATTTTGGATAGCTTTGTACTGAATTGCTAATTATAATTAGACAGTCACAAAATCTAATTGAAATTACATGTTGCATTAGTAATAAACCCTTGAAGTTCACTAATAATAAAGGAGAAGGGCAGTAATAAGGGAGAGTACTGACAGTTTACAGAAGCTTTCACAATCTTCCTTGTAGCCAAGTCTGGGAGGAGGATATAAAGGACTAAAGAGACAGCCCTTTGACCCATCTGCAAGCCAAAGAAACATGGAGGTTGGGATCTGAAGGCCAAGGACACAGGCTTAAATGACAGGTTAAGGGATGAGAAATTAGCAAGTTTCAGTAAGCACAGAAAAGGGGAAGGTTAATTAACAATGTGTTTCAGAAAAGAGCCTCTTCAAGTGCTCTTTTAGCCATTTTTGGATCTGTCTTAAAATGAACCCCTGGAGCAAAGAAAAATGATAACCCTTAATTAGCTCCAGATAGTGTTGAATTGTGATGTGCTCAGAACTGCAAAACAAAGCAGTACAGGATAGGGTTTTTTTAAAACTACCTGTTAAAAACCCCAAATATTGTGAAACTCAGACTCAAATATTGGTGCATTTCAGTGGTGCTGAAAAGTAAAGGAGAACCAAGTGGAGTTCATTCCTGTCACATGTTGAGGTCTTGATCAAAGAGGGAGTCT
>JAOXNG010000021.1:5109763-5122953 GCA_028566535.1 Scolopax minor
GGTCCATTCCAACCATGATGATTCTGTGATTTACTGGCACAGCCCATTGCGATCCAGAAGGGCTCAAAAGGTCTTTACTAGTATTGCTATTTATAATAGGATCTGAGACAGTTGACTTTTTCAGATACTTTTCCACTCTGGATGGATGATAAGTTATACAAGCCCAGAGCTTGCTAGAGCTTGTGGTCCGGGTATCCCCCTCTCTGTGGCCATGATTCATATGGAATCAGGAGTGATCCATTAAAGTTATTATCTTCAAGTGATAGGAGCCATGGGGACTAGTCACACTGCTGTGCTCTTGGTCTGTTGCTTTCTGCCTTTTCTTCCTTTCATGTCAGACCATTATGTTACATTCTGGTGTGTTGTGCTCTTCTGCAGCCCAGGTTGAGAGGGGGATCATTCTAAGTTCCAAATTGCCTGAAATGGGGGTTGTACCACCACACAGGTTGAGCTCATTCCCATTCTGGCTTTTGCTTCAGAAGCTGGAAAAAAGTTTAGATTGTAGACTTTTCTTTTTACCACTTTTGAGAAGAGCTCACAGTTTGCTCTGCAGTTGATTTATCTCTTATCTTTTCTGAATTTTCATTGTAGCTGTTGGATATAAACATGGTTCCACGACCTATTCCAAAGCAGCTAATATTGGCTTTAAAAAAAAAAGGAGGGGGAAAAAATACTTTCTTTTTTTTTCAACATTTTTTCCTGTTTATTGTTCTAGGCAAATAGAGAGCTGAGTTACGAATACAGTAGATTTGTTCATAGTCAGCACATATGCATTCTGTCAGAATAGGCTGTCATAGGCCTGGACTGGGGATGAAGTTTAGCAAATATTTGGCCTCATAACAGAAGATGGTAGCCAAAGAGTTGGATGTTACACGGGAATGAAACACCAGAACATAGTAGTGGTGTTATCTTTCAGCACCTGAATTCCAACTTGCTCTAGCAGACGTGGAAACACGTTGAGTGCCAGGCACGTGGCCTCTGAGTCCTTAGAACACTTGTAGTGCAGAAGGGTCTAACCATGAGTCTTCCCTCTTCTAGGAAATTCTGTGTTGTCTCTTGGAAGAGGGGATCTAGCTGGTTGTACTGGAAGAAAATACTGGCTTGTAGGGGTAAATCAGCATGTCCAGCTGGAGCAAGTCTTGATTGTGTTTTTAATTCTTTTTAAATGGAATTACAGGAAGCCTCCTTTGAAATGTATAGTATGAGCATTTCAATGTCTTCATATTACTTATGCAGTTTTAGTAAAATTATGTGTCTTGCAATATCCAGGGAACAATGAAGAGTATGTAGAACAAGCTCTATTTGTTCAAAGATCACATTTCAAAGATGATCCTCTCTTCATCTTGGAATCACACTCCTCTGAAAATGCCTCTGTCATGAGTCTGTAGATCGTGCTAAAGAAAAAGAAAATTAATATATGCTTATCTGAAAAATTATTTTCTTTGAGAGGTAATGTCCTAGAGTCTGGCCCACTGTCAAAACCAGTGGATAGCCTAGGAGAAGAATGAAAACTAACATCACAGGAGTTGTATTTGGTATTACTAAGAAGAACCTTGGTTCTGCAGAGCATGAGGAAATGCCATAAAAATTTCAGAAGACAGTATATTAAAATAAAATTGAACTTGTAATGTAAGATGTAAATTGCCTCAGTTAGAGGGGAGTTTTGGAAATGCCCTCCTGGAAGCATTCTGAAAAGCTGATTTTGGCACCGTATTGTAAGCAGGCTGAATTAGCCCTTGTCTGATGAATGAGTCATGGGATAGGTCTGTGACTCTCTTTACAAGATAGCTTCTTCAAATATTGCTAGTAAAATGTTATTCCGCACATCCTGCTAAGAAAGGGTGAGGCAGATGCTGCAGATTTAAGTCTTTGACACATCCCATCTGGTCATATGGTAATTTAAGAGATGACAGAATGACGCTGACAAAAAGAATTTCTATCCCAGTTTCTTTAGTCATGAGGCAAACACGTTAGATGAACAATCAGAGTGACACCCGATGTGTTGTAAGTGCTGAATTACAGTTCCTGCACTGTTCTGAAATCCATCACCTCCTGTATCAGGCAAAATGTTCGACCCTTTCAAGCTGGCAGGCATGTGGCCAGCTATGTCATCTCTATTGTGATGCTCAAGTCACCCTCTTCGTATACATACCTACCAAAATGTTAATATTATTTCTATAGAATCTCCTAATACAATTCCTCTTCCAAAAGATCTTGGATCAAAAAAAAAATGTTTACTTCTTGTGCCCTTGATCCTTGTGACTGTGGATGAATCTGTCTGCCCTCTTTTTTTGAGAGAGACTTAAGAACATGTGAGTTTTCCCCTTGTTTAGCCTGTTCTTTATCTAGTGACTGTGAAGTTCAGCCCTTGGGAAGGACATAGAAGAATAGCAGCTGCCTGGCTGTGAGAAATCACTTTGTCTGGCAGTTAGTGAAAGAACACAGTCTGTTAACTGGTAATATAAATATTCAGGACTTGATTGACAGCATGCAGGACATATACCTGCTGGGAACAGTGAAATCGAGACATGACTTTCCTTCTTTCATACTCCTTGTGTGAAGGCATGAAGCATGTCCAGCAGAACTTTCTTTCTTTCCCCAAGATAAGCTGTTAGAGGACAAATTGAACTGAGCGGCGAGGAGTTTGTCTTGGTGTTGTTTTCCACTTGGTTTCAACTTCTTCAAAAAAAGCCAGAGCTGGTAAATGAATATGGTTTAGATAGCTTGCTGCACCCTCCCTAAAGGATGCTGAATCTCAAAGCTGCTGTTGCTTCTCCTCGGCTGAAGACAGGCTATGTAAATGACTATGTTAATGACAGAGAGTGCTGTGCTGTTGGCTACACTGGGCCATTTTTTTTGTAGTTCGCTCCATTGCCTCAAACTCCATTGTTTGAGGCCTGATGCAAAGCATAACTAATATCAGTGACAGTGAAGAAGCAGCTCCCAGTAACAGTTAGGGGGTTGCATTTAAAAGCTAATTAATATGGTGACATCAGTACTGAAAATACATATTCCCAGAACTTTAAAACTGATTGTTAGAGCCCTTTTTAAATTACCCACACTGGTTCAGATGAAACCACCATGATTACTCAAAAGCACTCATAATATTCTGATGGGCTGAACAGTAGAGCTAGGCTAAGAAACAGGCCCTTTCTCTACAGGAAACAAGAAGTCCTTTAAGTTACCATATGAGAATTCCATCTGGAGTGTCTATGGGAAAAAAAATGCCCCAACACTGCTCATCCCCAAGGCAGTAACAAGACATGGCTAGCCTCATTGTGACCTACCACGCTCTTGACAATTTGTTTATGCAACCATCATGATTACCTGGCTCCTCTTAAATCAGCTACAACTGTGCATAGTCAAACATGCCACGTAAATATCACAGAGAGAGAAGAGACTGTTCATGTTTTCTACATTGTTTTAGTTCACCATCTAAATTTTTAGAAGGCTTCAAATTTCAAGATATTCATGATCTAAAATATGTAAAAAACCCAGCTTTTTTTTGTTGATAACAAATGTAAAGTTTTAGTTTGTCCTTCAGGCTTAGCAAATAATCCCAGCTTCAAGGAAACCTCTGTGGAGTAAGTTCCCTGATGTCTCATGTTTGCACTCTAATTGCAGAGAGCTTGGCATACACAATATCACAATGCTTGTATGAAATGTGTTGAGTCAATATTTCACTTTTGAAGTCCTGAAAAAAATGAGGAAGACTCATGAGCTGAGAATACTGCTATCTGTACAAGGAAAAAAAAAAAAAAGAACACAGAGAAAAAAAGAAACCTTTTTAATTCCATTAGGAAAAAAATGCTGTCCATATTGACAGTAAGTCCTTGCTTTGATGAGGCTGTAAGGCCTGCAATAGGGCAGGAAAGGAAAATAATTTTATACAGGAAAGCACTTTTTTCAAAACTGAAGAACCTAAAAATATGTGGCCTTTTTTTCCTAAGTAAATGGAGTCCCCAAACAGATACAGACATCAACTTCTTCCAAAAGCCCAGCACGGTTATGCCACTACTCTGTGACCAAAGAGAGAATGCAGAGATTATTTAATTGGGGGTTCCTACCAGGGCATCTATGGGAAAAAATGCCCCTGTGCTTATTTTAAAAATGTGCTTTGGCAGGTGAAAACTTGTGAAGGACAACGGGGGGATGGAAAAGCGAAATCTACTTACACAGAAGGCTAGATGTATAGACAATTTAGACTACAGCTTTTGGCTCAGTACATCTGAAATATTTGAGAGAATTTCACGTGACATGTTTCTTAGAGCGGAGTGATATCTTGGTTTGTTTTAACAAAAACATTACAATTTATTAATAGTCTGTGATAAGCTTATTGTCAGTTTTAAGATCAATCAAAAAAAAATATTTTGTTTTGTAGAGAGATTATAAGATCTGAATACACTCAAAACAAGAGAGAGATTTTCTCTTGACCAAAACTTTAAGTGACTTGAGGGTACTTGGACTCTCACAGGTGTGTGAAGTTTTAAAAAGGAACTATTATAGAAAGCTTGTCTGTGGTTTGCCAGTATTACAAAGGCATTACCTAGGTTGGTTAAGAACGAAAAGCCATTTCATCACTCTGCAGAGTATGTTGCTGAAAAAGGTTTTCTTATGACTGCTTCTTCTTTGGCTTATGCTTGCATATACTTTTTTTGTGAAAGGATTCAGATGCTTGTGGTTTGAAGACTTCATTGGTTTAAGAACATAAATGTTGGCAGCCTACTTAGAATAAGTGACATATAAAAGTTTATGTAGTATAGACTGATTTTACCTAATCATGAAGATACAGGTATTTATAGATTGCACAATAGCTTATTGCCTGTAAAATAACAAAATCTGTAAATATCTATTGTTTGGAATTGGCCTCCTAGAACATTTGCTTTTAATATGTAGGCCACACTTGAAGGAAACCATCAAACAGCTCTGAGCCTAACTTCCTAACTTCCTAACTTCCCTAACTTCCTTCCCTTTTCCACCAAGCCATATCTATATACACAGAGCAGTGTGTCTTTTCATCTCTCTTGGCACTGGGAGGTAAGTAGTAGACAGAAAATGAATTTTGCTCTCTAATACTCTAGAAGTAAGCCAGAAAGAAAAGTAAAGCATGTTGTAGTATAGAATAGTGCCTTTTTTGTGTCTGTAAGATGGTAAAGTCAAACTATGAAGATTTAATTGTTGTTGGACTTGGTGGAAAGAGTCTCTGAGTGGGTGGTCTGGAGTCTAAGGCTGGGGGAAAGATTTGCTATCATCTCAAAGCTGTGTGTCCTCTTTACTATTGAGCAATGAATTTTTTTCAATATTTCCCAAAACAAAAAAATTTAAACGTTTTTGTATATAAGCCATTAAAAAATTAGTAGATATTTGAAGGAAACAAGCATAGAAAGACAGAAATATTATAGAGCAAAAAGGAAGATGATGTGGACCAAACAGAATGAAGGCAGAGTGTGTTGAAGTGAGGTCAGAAGTTGCTTTTAGAAAGTTTTCATTTTGAGGATTTGTGTGTATGATTTTTAAAAAGAATTTGACTCCTTCTTTGTAAAGAAAAGAAACCAAAAGAAGACAGAAGTGTTTAATAAGTCATGGCTAGGGATTAGCTATTGTTCTGCCCCTGAGGACCTTATTTGGACCTTATGTTTTATTGCAGAAATTTGTCAATTTACTTCAAGTACAACATTTATGTGACAAAGAAAGTTTGAGATAGCAGAGAAGGCCATTTCCTCTGAAAATGTAATGACTCAGAGGTGACAGCAGCTGAAGTGACTCCCAGTGAGGCTCAGAGTTAATCAGCATTATTGTCTGACTGGGCTAAATCTGACACTGTTCTCAGAGATACATTGATGAAAGCTCAACTGGAGAAGGTTCTGCTGCGTCAAAAGGAAGAATGGTTTGTGAGGGAATAGATACTATAGCTGACTGAAAGATGATAATGCATTGCAGTCTGGGATATTTATTCTTAATGCTGTTGTGTGATGCTTACC
Source organism: Scolopax minor (assembly GCA_028566535.1). Classification (NCBI taxonomy): domain Eukaryota; kingdom Metazoa; phylum Chordata; class Aves; order Charadriiformes; family Scolopacidae; genus Scolopax; species Scolopax minor. Next base: position 5,115,745 of record JAOXNG010000021.1, read on the forward strand.
CAATAAAAATTGAGAAATGAAGAGGCTAATCCAGACTCACTCATTCTTCTGGACTTTGCTATGCTTGCATTTACAGTTAGTAAGTCTGCTTCTTGACAAGTGCATTAACATGGGCAAGCATAAACTAACAAGTTAATTAATTTAATCGAGGTTTGCTGGCTTATTGTAGCTAAGGACCTGAGCAAAAAAAGTGTAGCGTATAGCACAATTATAATGTACCTTCAATTAACATAAAATTATAAACACTTGTAATTGCTAGTTTATCTGGTAAATAACTGAAATAGACTCAATCATTCATTTCTATTTGAACTCCATCTGTAAGAAGCAGAGGCAGATTTTCTGAATCAGATATGTAAAATAACTGTGATAGCTTTTGTTCAGCCATAAAATGAGACATTCAAACATGGTAGATCACCCAGCATTTTTTATATCATGAAATAATGAAGTGGTAAAATGCTCTAAGTACCCTATAAACAATACACAATGGAATAAATTACCTTTGTTCAGAATTGATTAATGAACACCTTAAGATAGGTTTCATTTGTTTGGGAGGCTATTGAGATGTTTATTGTATTGTACAGACAAAAGAATTTTGGTCAAAAACCTTGAAAAAAAATTATGCTCATCAGAATCCTTATTAACATAGCCTTGATGCTGTGTAACATGGTAGTCCAGTTTCAACTTGAAAACTATATTTCCAGCACTGATACAATTCTGCATCTTGGATGACTGAGAGACTAAGCAATTGTCACCTCTAATCTGTTATATCTCAACACGGATGCTTGTTGTACTGCTCATTTTGTTGTAAAAAAAAATGAAAAAACAAACCCAAAAAACTCCCAAAACACCGAACTCAAAAGAACCCAAACCAAAAAAAGTTGCCATGACAGCTTATGTCAAGTGAAGGACTCATTCACGACTATTGTAGTCTTCCTGAGTGAAATCTGTGCATAGAACTAACGTTAATGTAAATGCTCCTTAAAAATGAGCTCTGTGCCTCTCTGCATCAGCTTCCAACATGGGGAGAGTTCAAAAGGAAGGAAAATATCCACTGGGAGCCTTTGGAGAGCAGGGAGACTGTTCAATGACTTACTATCTAGTGAAACTATCTTTCAATCAGGTTTGTTCATTTGAAAGGTATTTCCAGTAGTTACCAACAAGTTTTCCTTCTTTTCAATTAACATAACCAAACTATACTTCTGGAGTTTAGTTTTATACAGGAGAGAGCACATACAATTTGCTTTCTACTTTTAGTCTACGTCATAATTTTATTTTGGGGCAGTTTCAGGTACAGAGACTAAACAAAGCAGAACATTGCGAAAAGACCAAGATGAAAGTTCCTGAAAGAAAAATCGGTATTTTTAAGACAGGCTTTAATTTCATTTTGGAGCAAGGAAAGAAAAAAAGTCATTTATGTCCACTATTGTGGGGGAAGAGAACAGAAAGAATGCTTGATACAGCATGGAAATGAACAAGAATTATTTTAGTCATGTGAGTGAATTTTTTTGTTTTCCAAACAAAACATTCAGTTTTAGCTGTCTCAGTTTGCCTACTGGGTACTCCCGTCAGTACTTTCACTTTCTATGGCAGTACTTTCACTGATCCTTTCTGCTACTTTCACTGATCATTTCTATAGTTGGATATTCCATATTTCTTCTTTCTGTCTAGAGATAAATACTGACTATCTTAACAGTTAAGATGGTTGCTGGCCAGGGGTAAAAGTGGAAAAACATTAATTGCTGGATTGTTAACTTTATTTGGTCAGAATTTAGTGAAATAATTTTCTGTCTAACTCACTGCTTAATATTTTTAATGTTTGAAAAAGGTTTTGAATTGAAGGACTATATCATGCAACGTGCACAACTGCTGTGAATCAAATCCCTATTGAAGGTTTTTACCCAACTGCCTTCTTTTCCTCTTTAATGGAATAAATATTAAATAAGATCACATTTGGGGAAGAGAGCTGTGATATCTTTCAGTTATACCTAAGTATTCTTGTATTTCTGGTATTGTACTAGGGCTAATTCTACAGTCCCTGGGGGCTGTACAAAAATAATGGGAGCAGGCATCTCAGCAAGTTCTCAGAGTTAGTTCCTGATATTCAGGTCCTCTCTTTGGAGCTAATTCTTTATGCATTTATGTATTGGTGTTAAGCAGTAAAGGCTTGCTTACTTCCTTGAGTAAAATTCACATGTACAGGTGAGGCTTGTTGAATATTTTTGGCTTCTGTGTAAACATGAAGCAATATAAATCAAACGAGGCTGAAAATATTTTTCATTGATCTTGCAACCTTGTTGCTTCAATACACAAACAAACATACAATTTAGGGAAAGCTAGAAACTTAGTAAAATTTCTTGAAATATTTAACAATGCAAAGGCCTATTTTTGATATCTTTGTAATTATGTAAATTTCTACAGTCTAATGTAAGTGTCTGCTAGATGTGTAAGGTCTGGAAATAAATTGTTTTGCATTTGTGATGTCAGACGAAATATATTTGGCATAAATTGCTTCATAAAAATTTAACATACATCACTGCCTGGCAGCCTATTTTATCTTGTGTGTATTAAAGGCAATTCCGGTGTTTTATCACTGAGTGCTATCATCTTTTTGGATGAAGTCTGCAATATTGATACATGTAAATTATTTTATTTATGTGAGTACTTTTATTGAACTCATGCATGTAAATATTTTCAGCATGGAGTGTTGATCAGCGAAATTCTTCAGAGAAATTATTACAATGACTAAAATTTGGCTCTGTTGTAACAGATACGATAATTTAAACACATATCAGGAATGCATTTATTAATACTTCAGTGGCAAATACTCTTTCTAAAATGTGTTTTGAGAAAGGACATGTCGCTTACTGACCATTAACAAATTTGCAGGAGTGTAAGAAATATTGGATTTATGTATGTTGGGAGACAAAATTTAAATTTTTCAGATTTATTTAGGAATGTGTATATTCATGATAGGTATACTTAGAAAAGGGAGATTTTTAAAAACTGGCTACATTTGAAAAGAAATGTATTGTAAAGGTTGTGGGCCCAATAAAATCTGGCATCATTGTTTATAATCCCATTGATTTCAGTTGTGTCGCATATGGTAAATCAGATTTAGACCACTTTACTATCAACAACTTGTTGATCTTTTTTTTAAAAATATCAAATTTACATCTAGTTGTGATCAAGCAAATTTCTACTAAGGTTACAGTCATGCCAATTAATTTCAGACCATATCAGCCATTGACCTAATTTTTTATATAGTGGGACACTTAAAAGAGTAGATTTTAGTCTTTACGTGGGTACATGGGAACACTCAAATATATTCTACCATTGGCAAAAAACCTCAGGCGAATTCTTCCATGTAAGTTAAATATAACTGGATAAAGTTATAAAGTCAGATTAGTACTTCACACTGCTAAGTTTCACCAGTAGAGTAATCGAAATGCGTTTGGTTGCCTAGGATGTCCTGCTACAGTATCTGTCTTACTGACATCTTTCTTAATACAGAGAAAAATGACAGATTCAGGTAAGAACACTGATCTTATTTTTTTCTTGAACTACTGAAGTGTAGGCAGAGACATGTATCAAATCTTCTAATTTGTATTTACTAATTGTGCTATATAGTGTAAAGGGCTTCAGCAGCATCTTTCTGTGCCAGGATGGAGTTCAATTTGTATGCCTTGCTTTATTAAAAGCTAGAAGCACAGCAGCACTAGAAATGCCTGGCTGATAAGCTGATGCACTTTTCATCTCCTTGGAGCCTGACTGACGTCTTTGAAAGCTGTTGTATCTAAATAGCTTGAATATGTGACCTCATTCCTTAAATACTTGAACAGCTCTTGTTTCTAAAATAAAAGCAGTGTTGATTCTCTGTTGTGAAAATTCCTACAAACCCTCTGACAAGTGCAAACTAAACCACACCTTCCATTACTATGATAAAAATGATAGCTTATTTGTAGCAAAGACAGTGTATCTGTAGCAGCAATCACAGTGAAGTTATCGCTTGTGTTTTTTGTCACATTGACTTTTGGTTAACCTATGACTGTCACAGAAAGCTCTGGCACGTGGAATAAGACTGGGAAGCACACTTCAAGGAAAACGATCCCAGACAGGTAAAGTAGGGGAATATTGGAGTTGAGCCAAACTCTACAGTAAAATCAAAAGAGGCCAGCATTAGCCTTCTCATTTTATTCTGTCTTTTAATGGTCAGAAGTCTTCTGTGATGCAGGCCTCTGTCAGTACTTTGCTAAGGATTACAAGGATTTTAAGAAGACAAGTTATGCCCTCCATTCAAACACAACGGTGTTTCTCTGGAAACGATGTTTGTAAGTTTTTTCCCAAAAGGTGATATTTGGAAAAGTTGAACTTTTACCGGGAAGCTGAAATATGGGATGGTTAAAAAGAAACTTAAAAATTCTATCTATTTAAACCATTTTTGTGAGAGAACTGATCTACAAAACTCTGGCAAAGCAAATAAAAAATGAGGGAGCATATATATTGACTATTGTTGGAGAGTCTTTTCAGTTACTTTGAGTTTCAAAATTGTATTTTGAAGTGCAATTGGGACTACATATTTGCACATAATTCTTTTGCAGATGCATTTATGACTATAGATGCAAACTGTCACTAGTTGGGTTTTGTTACTCTTGGCAGAATTGAGATAAGTGCCATTAAGGCCCAAAGGATCATAGGGCAGAAAGGACATTCAGGGAACTACCACGTATTTAACATAATCCAGACCTGTCACCCAAAAAGCTAGGTCTAAATTGGTTTAAATTGTATTTTATTTTCTTAAAGTAAAAACTTTTAAAATAGAAATCATGCTGTTAGATCCAGCAAATACCTCACTACTAAGCACAGTTTTGGAGAGTGGGTAGGGCAGGTTGTGACTATGAAGAGGAATACAGGTATATAAAACTTTGCAGAAGCAAGACCTGTTGTTGGTATGCAAGTGAATCAGAATGCTTACAGTTTTATTCATGGATGTAAGGATCAAAAGAGTAAGGAATTGGTGTTGTCCTTGAATTACATATTGCATACGACCATTATTTACTTGTTGAAAATTTTACTGTATTGAAATAGAGGCAGATTAAGTGGACAAATTTACACTAAAGAGCACTCATTATTTTTAATCTTTTCATCCAGTAATATGAACTACCATCAGGATCAATCATCTATTGTTACCCATTTTTTAAATGTCAGTATTACTTTGTTAAGGGAAGAGTGTGACCAATAGTGACAATTTACATTTGTATTTTAATTTGTAACAACCAGATATAGCATTTACATAAAAACAAAGAAATTCAGTGTAACTTCGGATGTCAAAAATGCATTTTAGGAAAAAGAAAGGGGAAAAAATCTTGAATACAATATGGAACATTGGTGATCATAGTGGGTTGAACATTTCTGCAGGAGAAAGACAGTACGTGTATTCAAGTTGCTAGTTAGTGAAGCATATTTGTATACCTGCTGGTAAGAGGAGTCATGTGAGCTGTTTGACACTCAGGAAGGTGAGGGAATTGCTGCCTTGAAGAAAGCTCTTGGGTCAAGATTCCACAAGACTTTAAAGGTCAAGAGGAAGCACCTTGAGGCCAATATTGAATGTGGCTGGCAACCAGGGTAACTAAGTCACTAATAGAGTTATGTGCTTACTCTCTCTGCTGCCAAAATCTCTTTGTAGTAGATAAAGTCTATTAATTCTGCATGCATACACATCAGCAGAAAGGGTCTAACATCACGCTGCTCTAAATGGAACAAAATGTAGACATGAAGAAGAACAGTTGCATCCCAAAAAGGCAAGGAAGTGTATTGATAATATTCCGAAAAAGAAAGGAGAAACATTTCACTGCCATGAAAGCACACTGGACCAGAGGTTCCTAGGTTTAAGAAAGAGCAGTAAGAAATGCAGTAAAAGAAATACAGAGTTTAAATTGTATCTAGATAACATAGACATTTTCTCTGTTTATATTGCATTCATTTACTTAACACTCTGCATACATGGAGTCAGGTGCAGTGGCAGTGGCAGATGGAATAGCGGTAATGATTTTTAATCACATCTTTGTGAACTTTCATATGAATGAAATTAAGTTTCTTGATAATTTCAATTACAATTATTAGATCCATAAGTGAAAAATTTACAGACTGAAGGACAAAACTGAAAATAGTGCTGTGAGGAGATCCATAATCAGTGATTTAATGAAGTAGTTAAATCCACTGTAGAACACAAACTGCTTTAAATTGGAAACACTGGACAGTTTAATCTTTCTATCAGATGTTCAAAGAAAATAAAATGCCCTGTTGTATAAAAAGCATTTGGGACACAGGGAGAATGGCACTCATTTCAGTGCTCTGTAAGAGGTCAATGACAATTTTAATTGATGCTATTTCAGTTCTTGTGGTACAGTGATAACTAGAATAGAAATATCTGAACTGCTGTTCTTAGAAACGTGTAAATGAAAGTAAAGAGATTAGATGAAATCTGCAGATACAAGAAAACAAGACTGTTTTATGGACACATCTCATTCCATTAATTCCTGAAAAATACAAGGTGTAGCAACATTCATTTATTTTCTAAGACACTTTTCTAAGTTAATGGTTAGGACCAATATCATTAGAAATGCATGGTACACAAAACATAGTATGCAGTTTAAAAAAAATCATAAACAACAATTACTTTAAAGATTTCATTTATTGATTTTTTTTTTTTAGACTTTGCAGAGTCCTTTTATGGATTTTTCTTTGTCAACAAGAAATCACAGCATGGTCCTACAAAACCTGTTTCTTGATTTCTTTGGTGTCAGTGTTGCATACCATCCCAAATAGAAAACGTACTGCTAAAGTAGTGGGGATATGGGCTCAAGTCTGAACAACAGCAGTAAAATCGAACCAAGTTCAGTTTTGCTTTTTTCAAATATAAAGGGGAAGAATGCTGTAGGCCATTAGAGACAATAACAGGAAACACATTTTGGAGGTAGAATACCATAGTCTCCAAGAAGTTTAGTTCTAGTGGTATACATAAACGCAGAGATTCAAATTTGTTATTACTCATTAAATGAATGCATAGTTGTTTCAGAATATTGTCTAACTTAGGGTAACACCTTCCCATTTTAATATCTTTATATAATTAGAACAAGAATATCAGGCTGTACAGATTGTCCTCATAATACTTAAAACACTGTAATAACTCCCTCTCAATTTATCTTGCAC
>JAOXNG010000021.1:5227521-5240652 GCA_028566535.1 Scolopax minor
AGCCCATAGGCCATAATTAAGCCACAGAACTCAACTACTTTATTATTTTTCCAAAACTCTTTAAAGCAGAGGAGATTGCACTGGATGAAAATCATTCCTCAAAGCTGCAGCAGAACTAACTGGGCAAGCAAAAACACTGTCAGGATCACAGGACACAATGATTATCACTCTTCCTCCATCCTCTCTGATCCTTCATGGGAGAGGAGGGTAAGAGGAGAAGAGGGGGCAAAGCTTGCTCTCGTCCAACAGGAATACATCCAACAGCGATTTTTCCATCTCTCTGAGCTCTGCTGCAACACTGGTGACATTTGGCATTTTGTCTGGAACAAGTCTGTTGATTAGCAGCTATCCTTAGTTGGAAGGCTGGAGGGAGGATATCACTGTCCGATTCAGGAATGAGTTGACTCCACTAAGTGCATCTACTCACACCGTTTGCTTTTCCTTATGGGCTCGTTGCTGAATAACTGGGATCGTATTTTACTGCTGTCACCAGCAGAGCAGAAAAACATTCCCAAGCCATGAGCGTCCCTTAATAACCAGACACCTTCCATTCTGCCAGCATCACTCAAGTTGACCATCAGCCTACCGTTCAGCTGGTGCCCTGTTTTATATGGAGATCAATTATATAGCTTCCCATTCATTTCACCTTCCCCGTGAATTTGGCTGTGCTACACAACAGTTCACCTATGGACCACTGGATGTCAAGAGGAGCATCCTTCCATCAGGAACCTAACTGCTTGTTCTCAAAACAGGCTTTCAGTAAAATTTCCAGCTATACTCTAACAGCAGTATAATCTGACACTGTAGGACAGAGCAGATGTTTTATTTGGAGACGGGAGGTGAAAGATAGGATATGTAACTGTTGTGGCAGCCACACAGGCAACTGGAGCAGCGACTGTTCAACTCCCTTTGGAGGATGAGCATAAGAAGCACGCAATGAAGTAACACACACTCACTCCTACACCTGTAATGGCTACTGTTAAATCCACGATACTAGAAGGATTTTAGGAATTATGACTTTTTTTGGATTTACTGAAGTTTTATTTTCAAATTCCCGTCTCCTAGGAAGACAATCCCAAATTATATCAACATGAAGGTGATTACCCTTGAAGAACAATTAAGCAGTAACTCCTCCCAGCAAGCCCTAGAACCCATGAAGCTCTGCACACACAAACACTGCTAGAGCTCTCCCTTGGTGATCTGTGCTCGACGTGCAATGCCAACATGGTGATGCGTTTTATGAGTTCAGATGGTGTTACAGCCAAGCAACAAGGGGGAGAAGAAAAGCATCAGAGAAGGAAGAGTCTTCATCATTACTAAACCCTGTCACAGATGTTACCATTGGATGGAACTGTGTGTCCTCTTAATAACAATTTACCTGCTCCGAACAATGGCTGAATGATACAACATGCAGTGCTAACTGTTGTGCAGGTATCAGCTAAAGAGGAAAACAGAACTCCTTAACCACTGCTGTTGCACACAACTAATTCAAAGAGGGGAAATCATACACAGGTTTCAACACAAGTTCCTCCGGAAAAAACTCCTGGAAGAAGCACCAGAAGAAAGAAGAGGCCTGCTGCAAAACCAGACCTAAAGAGCTATCTCTGAACTCAAAGACCTGAGCGGGCCACTGCTTCTCACGGCAACAGAAAGGAATGTAACTCGGCTCCCTGAAGCCAAAGGACAGGGCTACCTTGACCATTTCAGATCATTCAACTCTGCTTGGATGTTACAGTTCCTTGGAGCTTGCCATTTTGAAGCCCTTCTTCTCTCACGTGCTTCCCTAAATACATTTAACCTTAGGAGAGAGCAAAGGGAAACATCTTTGAGGGAAACACTATTCCCTGGGAAAACTTTCTGCCTCACCAGATGAGTGCAAGACACCAGATTTAGAAATACGAGAAATGTGTTGATTCCCCTCCTCCACAGACTATGCCACGTGACAAGGAGAAAAGAAGCTCTCGAATCTGGATGCAACACTCGCCATTTCGTGATTTGGGGCACAGCTGACCAAAAGGACAGTGACATACTTATCATACCATTTCCATATATGACAAAAGCTTCATCACCTACGCTAGATGTAAGGTTTTTTTTTTTCCCCTTTTCAAAATGTATACACTGCATAGTTATTTACCTACTTAGATCACTCATAAAAGGTCAACAGGCTTAACGCGTGAGGCCAGCAGCAAAGAAAAGGCTTCAAATACCACCTCTCTCTAGCCCACAGCTATTAAAATCCAGACCAGCATAAAACCAGCATGTAAGCACAGACACTGTATTTTAGGGAACATGTATTCAGAATAACATTTCATCTTTAAAACAAACAAAAAATAATAACCTATGACTTAAGACAGTGTACCGTGGTTAGCGTTTATTCATATCCAAACTATAATTTCTAGCAATACATAGTAACTAGAAGTTTCCAAAAGGTAACAAACTGTCAAGAAGTACTTTCATACTTGTTTGAGCCATTTTCTTACTTTCTGTTTGACAAAACCGAACCAGAAAGAGAAAACACAAAATCACTATCACACCATCCAGTTTGTCTCCATTTTTCTGCTTGTCTACACACTCTTGAATTTAAATTAATTTTTCTCTTTGACAATACAAAAATGCAATGTTTCCAATAGTCTTCATTATGTCACCCCTTTTTCTGCTATAGACTAAGGCAAGTAAGGTAAGTCAGCTCATTATCCATTCACCTGGCTGTATTACGTTCCCCGCCTTAAGTCCTAATCCTCTTACGATTTATTTTTCCAATTCATTACTCACTTCCTTGTACAGATGTAAAATACTGGTACTACTATTCAAAATAAACACCATAACATTAGTCTTTGTGGCGTTCCCCATTCTCACAATAATTAGCTGATCACAGTCCCATGAACAGGAAAGAAATGTAGTGAAAAGATCTAAAAAAAGAAAAATAAGCCACACACTACGAAACTATAAAAAGAACAGGGCAAAGAAAAGCAATATTATGTTCATAAGCAACATTAGAGTCATTTGTTGTCAGCAGTGAAGTACCATGTTCTCTGGCACAAATGCTACAAGTGAGGATGAATTCCACCAATAAATGTAATTGCACTGAACCCAAAGGGTGCTTGATGTTGAAAAATCACTTCATTAGTGGTTACAGCTTATCTTAGTAACTGCTACGCGAACAGTTTTCCGCTATTCCATTTTATAGCCATTTTAAATCTGTATCTCTGGTCAAAAATTTTACCTCTTGAGTCCCAGTCAATGTGTGTGATATAGCTAGATGCACCTCTACAAATGCCAACTCTTTTGCTGGTAAGAACATTGTAAATATCTACAAAATTATCATGGGAAGCCACAGCCAGGTACTTTCCTGATTCTGTAAAGAAGAGACATGGAGTTATTAAATGTGTACATCTTATAGCTATTATTGTTATGCAATTTTACTGCTGCAGTGCATCCAAACGCACCAGTTAGGGGTGGGCCCCATTATTCTAGTCTGCACACAAACATACAGAATTATAAAGTATTTAAATGCATGGAACACATATAAAGCCAGTCCATCTTTGGAAAATTCAATGTTTTGTCTAGAGGAGAAAGACAAACTCCAAGATAAACACTGCCTTATCATCTGAGTATACCTCGTGAAAACTTTATATCTGAGATCATTTCCTTTCTGTGGTGAAAAGAGACCATATCTTCAACAGTGTCAGCATTTACTACCAGAAAACTCCCATCATTCAACCCTACAGCCAAGGCTTTCCCATCAGGAGAGAAGGCACAGCATCGTCCACCTACAGATGAAAATGGAAAGGAGTATCTTAAGGTTTACACACTTAGGATTGAGAAAACCATCACCACACCAAAGTGCAAATGAAAAGTTTTTACATCAAGTATATAATTTTAAAACAGATTTTTTATTTATTAAAACAAATATATTGTGTGCTAGGAGGACTAGGAATAATGGGAATATACCCTCCATATAGGCTGTTCTTGAATTGACAATGGTGATTTGATTAGTCTTGAAATGGGTTTAGGTGAAAATACCACCTTCCAACTATGTTCTAAATACACCAATGATAGAAATAAAATTAATAAAAAAAAAAAAAGAAAAACAAAGAAACCATACAGAAAGGAAATCAAATTGAAAAATTCAAAGACTAATTATGGCCAGCATAAATATATGTTTTTCAGAGATACTGAACTTGAAAGCTTCTTCATTATATGACTGAATAATGGTTTAAAACAGAGAGGTACTTCGTTTCCTCCACTTACTTTTCCCCTCAACATTATTTCTGACCATACTCTCATACACCTACCCTCATCTGTCCCTGAGTTCACCTCTCCAAAACATTTGATTCTGTTTTCCCCGAGTTAGAGTTTCTGTGCTCTGGATCTGTCACTGAAAATGAAGCATGTTGAATTTCTACCATAAAATTTCCTGAAGGGTATCGATAAATAAATGAAATAAGAGTAATTTTGAGAAGGCAGAATTGCAACATAGCTCATCTAAAGTTATACAGAGGAGAGGGCAGGAAAACTGTCCATTTTCAGAGAAGCTGGTATAACATGTGAAGCGTATACTGCCACTGAAAACTGATTCTCAACACACAGAAAATTTTACATTTGTCTTTATAAAGAAATTCCTTAATGTCAGCAACACATATTCTAACCTTCAGTATTCTTAGAAAGGAAAATGATTCTGCTGTCAACATATTCTCTTGGAATTAGAGGAAGATTAAAATTCTTTTTTTTATTATTCATTACCAGAGATTATAAGCCTTTTTCTTTCTAGTCTTTTCATTGACTTGACAGATCCAAAGGCAATTTATTTCCTATGCCTCCAATTTCTTAATGACTGTGTTGTTTTTTGACTTAATTAATGTCTGTGATGTGCACCAAAAGCAAAGATGGAACTGTGACAGAAATAGAGTGGGATCATTACTATCATAGTGTACGGCTGAATGAGAATTACCTTTTTTGAGTTTCCTGACTGCCAGCATGCGGTGCTGGGATGAAAGTTCCCAGATTCGTAGTGTTTTATCATCACTCACTGTTGCACAGACTGGCAAGAGAGGATGAGCTGCCAAGCCCCAGACTTCTCCTTCCATATGTCCCTAAAGGAAACCATTTAATATAAGACAAAATAATGCATGTGGGTTTATATAAAAAGTTCTAGCACTTGCCTTGCCTCCTTTTATAAGTCTCAGGTAATAAAGATTTCAACATCTTTTCAAAAATTTTCTACATTCAGACAGACCTGAATGTCTGGTCTATTTCCTCTGATAACTATCTAAAAGATACTTTTCCATAGTCTCCTCTACTATTACCGTTTGTAATTCCTGTTGCCCCAATGCTCTCTCTTCCAGCCTTGAACAGGAAATAGTTATTCCCCAAACAGGACTTTATTCTGAAATCCTAATGTGGGCTAATATGTCTTCAAGGGTTACACAATTTTTTAGATCTTGGAGAACTTGTTTGCCCAACATACCCATACTTAGTTTTTTTTCATCTTTCCTCAGAACTCAGTTTTAAACCTTTTTAATCACTCATCCTGCTTTTTCTAGATTTCCTTCAATTTACATACAGCTTGATGGCACAGCATTTCAAGATTAAATAATTTCTTACTATTCTCAATCTGGATTTCAGATTGGTTCAGATGGAAAAATACCATTAAAAGAAAAAGGGGAGGAACTGTCATGACATCTTAATTACACCTTGTATATTTTCAATTTTAGCTCAAGTTGCTGCCTGCAAGCATGTAATTCAAAATGGATGACAATTATAACACTTCCCTTTATCAGAAAACTCACAGCAATCAGGTAATTTTACTCTTGCAACTGTACTCTTCATATATGAAGAAGAGACTGCAATTCCAAAGTAGTCAGTGAGTTATATAACTTATGAAATACCGTTTTGCACATTTAAGTTAGAAGGTTGTGATGCTGGCACAATTTGAAAGATTACTTTATGTGGTCAGAACTAACTGGAAAGAAAAAGACCAAGGAAACCATATTTTTGTAAAAAACACTGTTAATTTAGTCAATTTTAGAAAACAAAAAGTAAAAACTTGACAAATTATAACTCAGTAAATGATACAATTTTCTACATAGAGACATTAGAAGCCAAATTGACAAGAAGCCAAGAAACCAAAGTGACATCAAATATGGACATATATATGAACATTTTTAAACCAAACTTTGCAAAATACTTTGCCTTGCACTTGTCATTACAAATCTTTATGCTTTGTAATACATGCATGTCACTGTAAAAAGCTGTCATAACTCTAAAAGATTTTTCACAAATTAAAGTACAGGATCCTTTAGAATACTCTATATTATTTCAGTCCAAGCAAAGAAATGGAACCACACTGTCAAAAATGGTGTTAGCTCTACCCTTCCTTCTTCGTTTTTATGTTCTAAACTAAATTGTCTAAAGAATTCATAAAAAGTCTCATAAGTGTTTGAACTTAATAGACTGGTCTACCTTCAGAATTCTGGAATCTACAGTGAATCTCAAAGTCATTTACGTAAGAAAGCATTAACCTCTGCCTGAGCAAGGAAAGCAACATTGATCAACAGGATTAATGAAAATAGAAAGAAATGACTGGGAAAATCTTATAGTGTCTTGGATTTCTACAGGGAATATTTTGATAGGGAAAAGCTATACAATACCTGAACAAGTAGAGTCATAGGGCCACTTTTATCAATTTCAAGTATCTCTCCATTTTTAGTTCCCACTAGTATATGCCCATGTCCTAGACTGATGGCTCGAATAGAAGGATTGTCTTCTAAAAGTAAACCTGAAAAATACAAAGATATGAAGTTTAAGGTTTTACTGTGAAAAAGATATTCATATCACCTATAAATTACACAGTTTATAAAATCTCTAACTAAAATCTGTTTAAAATCATGAAACATGATACACTTGACTGATCAAACTACTAGATAATCCACTGATTTGATTAATAATTTCAAAGAGGGAAGTTTGTGCTACTCTATATTGTGGCAATATCGAGATTGGTATTTCACTGCTTTAACAGTGACAGTGTATAGGGGGTTCAGATGTTACAGCAACATTAATTCTGCGATTATCTGCGAATACCACTTTACAGAATTCCACACTGACATCTGAAGAAGCAGAATTTAACAGTTCTTTCCAAGTCATAGGGACCCCGGTCTCGCTATATGAAATTTGGCCACTTGAGAAGCTAGCTGATAAACAACAGATTTTGGAACAGCCAAGACTCAGGCTTGTGACATTTCTTTTTAAAATAATTTATTCAGTGAAAACAAAGCTAGATGTCACAGAATAGAGAAAGAGGTAGCAGAACAAACTATAAATGCCAAAGATTGTGGGAAATAAAACTTAAATCAATCAAACCAAAAAATTCCAGCACTGAGTAGTAAGTAGCATATTACCGTGCCTTTTGTGCTCTGGTGAGATTTGACACCTATCACTGCCATTTTACCAGCCTTTATGCCTATATAGTCCTTATTAAAACACACTGTAAAACAATACCTTTAGAACTAGCAGATAGTGCTGTTCTTTTAATAGCGTATGTCTTCAGACATCTTTCAAACATATCATCCCAAAGTGCCACAATGCCATCTTTTCCACCAGTTACAAAACCCTGTATGATCACAGTATGAAAACATACACAGATGTCAGCAGGCATGTTAATACGTCAATATTTTAAAAGACATGTCCAAGGGCAGCATAAATTATCCCCTGCATTTTATTAACGTGTTGAATTAAAAATATTGCAGCCTATACCCATGAAGAAAAAATAAGGAGAGAAAATCTAGAGAGTTGCTCTTTGATGATTATACAGACATATAAATATGAAGAGCAGTGTAAATAGTAATCCTGAACCATAACATTTTTCTGCATGTGGAAATAAGCTATGGAAAAATATGTGTTTCATCCTTACAAGAGCCAGTAGTTGGTAATAATAGCCTCTCAAGTTATTCCAAATTCAATGGACTAGAAGCTGCTTCAAACAGTCCTAATAATGCAAAGGGACCAATTCTTTGATTAATTCCCTTGGTAGATACTCTTTATTTGTGCCAAGTGAGTAGAAAACACAGCATAAATAACTAACCAATAAAAAAGTAAATCAAAATGATATTTAGAAGACAGATTGCCAAGACTGAATAGAAAAATTGATGGAAAAGCTAGGAACAATCAATTATGGGTAGAAGGGATTGAGCCACAGGAATTTTAACTGACCTTGTTACATAAAAATATTATTATCTAATATTTCTCTTCTTGTGCTATACTTTTAAAGCTGAAACTATAATCTCAAAAAGGATATTCCATTATCAACACTTCAAATTTCCAGTGGGTTTCAACTGGCAAAACTTTGCCCCAACCTCATTTATGCAATGTCAATAATATATTTCACAATAGCTTCTTTTAAATATTTATTGATGCAACTGAAGGAAAATGCTTCTGATGCCTGGAATAATTAACTCAGAACAACAAACAAGGCCTTTGGATATTTGAAGTGTTACTTGCCTAAGATACAGTGATAATATTATCAAAAAAATCCTATTTCCTATTTTGGAAACTGAGAAAGCAAAAATACTTTTGGAATCATGTTGAAGAGACAATAAATGTTACCTGTTACTCTTCTGTGGTTTACAAATATGAAAATGACACACGTGAGCACGGTGAGAAGTAAATTTTGCATATTTAGAGGTCAGAAAACTATCGGTCAGGTAATGAACACATATGTGGTTCTTACAAACACAAATAACAAAATTTATTTTCAAATAACAAAATTTATTAATATATTGGTTTGTGATTTTAATCACATTCACATTCACACAGTGCAACTTGCTTCTGTTATAGTTTTGTTTATTAAAGCACCTTTGATCTTAGTGCAATGTAGAACAATGTATTGATTATATACACATGTACGAAACCTGAGCAAATTCGTTGGGAGATATGTTAATTATACAGTTAAAAAAATCCATTATTGCAGCAAAAATAATGAAGATGAATGGATCACATAAGATCATAAATACCTTATCCAATGCATGCATGGCAAATACAGGTCCATCGTGGGCTTTCACTGTCTTAAGCAACAGAGTATCCTTCCAGATATAAATGTCTCCAGTAGCAGCACCAGAGAAAACTAAATCTTCGATTCGCCCATATGAAACACTCATCATAGTTTCCAATTTTCCAGTAGTTCCAAATGTTCCTCGTTTTGATGTAAAGCCTCCACCTGCAATATAAACAAAAGTAAGTTTTTAGTTTTTTAATACTTCATTTGTAGTCACAGTGCTGTAAAGGGCAAATGTCTCGACCCCATCAACATTATAAAATATTGAAAACATAGTGCACAAGGGAAACACATAATAAAAGAAAGTCAATCTAGTAATGACAGTTTTGAGGCAGTACAGGCTCTATTTTTCAGATTGTTATCTCCAAGGAAATGATACATCTTTATGTCTTTACTGCAAAAACAACCTAAACATAAAAATGCAGAACCTCCCTCCCAAAAAACTGATTTCTAATCTGAGAGCACCTGAACAACTTGAACACTGTAAAGTACAGTGTAAGTATAGGAATTTCTTAAAACTGTCTGATTTTGAGTTGTCTTGAATCAAATTTTTAACTGCCCTTGTGCCACCTACCTTTACTAAATTTCGAGACCTCGTGTAGCATGCATATGATTAAAAATCATGAAGAACAAAATATCCAGTCCTGAATAAAAATTATCCTCAAACAGAAACCAATTTTGTTGTCTTTCTCAGTTTGACAGAACTGAGAGCTACGTCCTATTCTGAATATTTTGCTTATTAGTTTGCAGAATCTTATCCTGATTTCAAATAAACACATTTTTATTTTTCCTTATTTAGAAAATGAAACAAAACTCCTGTGTCACACAAAAAATATATTACCTTGAGATCTTGACTCTCATGATATCACATCATGATTTTTAGCCTAGTGTTTAATACATAAATTACTATAACTGAACTTCTGGAAAGTACCCGATTCTTTATTTCTTTCTTATTTTGCCCAATCAGATATATTAAGGTCCATCTTCAAATCTATCTTTCCATCCTGGCACCTTGAAAAATGTACTTCCATTTCTGAAAGTCATCTCTGATGACTGAAAAACAGCTCTATCTATCTTAACAACGAAGGGGTGCTGAAGTGTTACATCAGTACGAACACTACCATTTTTAGCAAAGATCCTAAGCTACCAGCTGGCATCTTCACAAGGTCCTAATCTGCCCAAGCGAATGACAGGACTGCATGGTTTCTGAAAATCAAGGACGCTCGTTCAGGAGAAATCCTTAATAGTATGACTTGAGTTAAAAAACAATTAGCCGAAAATGACTTCAAAAAGAGAAATTAATATTGTGACATTTGCTGTTTCAGTGGCAGGTTTTCACCCTTTTAGTATTTTGGTAGCTAGAAAATTGCTTTACAAATAAAACAAATTTTTAAACTGAGAACACGATGTTCCTGTATTAAAAGTACACACATTCTCAAATAAATTAAATATAAAATATTCAATACAGTACCTGTTTGCTGCCAAAATTTGATATGCTTCATCCCAACTGTGACTAGTTTTTCTACATGATGTGGATTACACTTCACTACAAATATTTTATCTTTATGGCCCCTGCAATAAAAATAAAAATTAAAAAACACAGTAAGGGATGACTTAAAATTTCAAATAATTTTTTTAAATAGGCATTTCATCTTATTGGACTAAACAAACAGAGTCTTTAACAGCGAGAGTCTAAACACCATGACTGTCATACTCTTGCTTCAAATACATCAGTATAGATGTACAGCAGATGAATCACAGAGGCTATGTCTATATAATTGCTACCATCACTGCCCTATCTAAAAAAATTAGAACACCGTATTTCTACCTGCAAGAGCTTAGCCTTGGAAGCTGACTCAAAGCTGGCAGAACGTATTTGAGCATACAATGTATAAGAATTAGACTACAGAAATGTGGTGAATAAAAATTGCCTCCCGTTGAATGTCAGTTCAATTAAATTTTAATGAAGCAGCAGGCAACAAAGGTCAATGACATTAAGAAAAGGTATAAAGGGCAGCGTAAATATTTAAATGGTAGGAAGTCAATTGATAAATATCTAAATTCTTTGTCAAGAAAAATGAAGTCTTCAGCCTACTGTGTTTCAAGAGGGAAAAATAAAATAACAAATGATAAAATCATAATTTAGGAAACAGCTCATTCAGAAACACCCTTAAATTTATTTCTCAGATGATTAAAGTTATTCTGTTGGAGTATGTATTTATGGGAATTTGTAAGTTTAAGTTTCACCATTGCAAAAAATATTTCCAGATGCAAAGTCATTATTATTTCTATTTCAGTGTTTTATAAAAAGCAAAAATTACTAGCTTTTCAATATGAATTTTCAGGTTTTGTACTATGAGAATGTCCCTTTCATCTGACAGATTTAGCAGATCTGAAAAATCACATGGTTCTGATAAACCTCTTGGTTTCAGTATTTTCTTCTGGTGAATCAGTCTAAAAGATGAAAACCATTCTTTTACAACTTTGACGTCTGAAGTATGTCTTCCTGTAATTCCTCCTTCTCCAGTTCCTCTACTTTGCTATAGTGATGCCCAGGCTTTCAGTTCAGGCCAGTTACACTGCTTCTTCTGGAAGCATCTATCACATAGGCTGAGTGTTCTGCCAGAGTCTAAAATCAAACTAATTGCATTCCAATGAGGTTGTCCCCTGTAAAACGACAAGAGTATGCCTGCCCATGTGATAGGATGAATTGTGCTGACATGTGACTATATGGCCTATGTTTCCACCCCAATCTCCTGCAACAGTCAGACCAAAACATGTATACAAGCCTGTGTAGTCTTTGTGTCCTTATGTTCCAAGGAACTGGCACAGGACATTTGTTCTTACAAGATGAAGAAAGTAAAGAACAGGATGTTCACTGATTTAGATCGTAAATAAATTTGACAATGCCCCTCTCGTAGAGATTGCACTAGAATCAAACAGGACCAGCACTGCATCAGCACGTAAGGCATGAGAAGCTCGTGAAAGAAGGTCAGACACATATTGATTCTAACAGCAGACACTGACTCAATAAGGATTTTAATGAAACTAGACAGAAAATTGTAAGGGCAAAATAGGGAAACAAGCTATATAACTTACCTAGCAATTAAACCAAGAGTATATTCTGAACATTGTGACAAGAAAACTGAGAAGTCATGATGAAATAGATCATTTTAAGATTAAGCAAAAAAGATATTCACACAAAAAATATATAAAATAACTACAAGAATAAACATAATTAATGTTTGTACATAGTGAATGTACACTTCATTTTTTTAGTTTAGTAAAGGTTTAGTCCTTTAAATGAATTCTTCTTATGGGTCTACTTGATTGTAAGGAGATGTACTTATATTTTTCTTGTCTGCTAAGGCCAAATGAAGATCATGTCTAAAGTATGGGTGTAAACTCCCCTGACTTGGTTTTTGTCTCTCTCTTTATGTGTTACCAGAATGGGGGACTTGCCTTTAGACACAGCTAAAATATAAACAATAACTTAAATTGGAATTTTTTAGATGATAAATTATTTTTATGCTCTCTGTGAGGCCCCTGTGTATTTTCAAAATAATAGTTTAGCAATAAAAGTAGATACATTTGGTACAGGGTATTATACACTGAAAGGGACCCAAGTACTTAATCTTCTATCTCTCCTGAGGGCAACAAGAGACAGACAGCCACCCAGCCCATAATTATCTTGTTTTCAAAAGTTTAGAAAGTCTCTATGGGAATACAGAAGGTATTTCTTTACTTGTGAATCTGAAACACAATCTATCTGGAGACAGTAAAACTAGGACTGGAAGGCAAATGAAAATGTTACATTTTATAACACAGACACGACTGCTGGTAAGCAAGGCCTACATCATAAATTTTAAACAGGATTTAAAATCTTGGTGCCTAAAAAACTGGATGTTTGACACAAAATTATGTAGCTAATATAGATTATGGTGCCCATGATCTTCTGACCATAAGACCAATGCCAGATGTTACATGGTTGCAGAAAGCATACAAAATTAACTCCTTGCTTTTCTGGTACATAGATCTGTGCTTACGTAAATTCTACACAATTCTAGTATCTTGACCTCAGA
>JAOXNG010000021.1:5256053-5273341 GCA_028566535.1 Scolopax minor
ACTCGTGACCAGCCACCAACTGGATTTCACTCCTGGGTGAAATGCTGGGTTTACCATTATCAGTCTCTGCCAGCTAAGTCATGAATAACATTAGGTATCAGGCAAATTAGCAAAGACAAGATTAACATGAGACAAAGAAGATTAACTTCTTTAGAAGAATGGTAGTCTTTAAAACATATTTTAAATAATGTGAACAGTTTTGTGAAAGTTGTAAGTTTTGTGAAAGTCATTAAAGCAATACATTACAAGGGTTTTCACAGATCTTCCATTAATTACAGATTTTTCCTTCCTATCAGCTAGTAGTTAAAAGTATTTTAAATATATGTTTACCAAATAAATGGAGTAGTGTCAAGGTAGTGGTAAACTCTTCCAAGGATCAATTAAAATAGCTTATGTGTTTTGAAATCACACTATTTTATTTGGATATTTCACTCTATGGTCAATTTTATGTTTTACGTGTTTTTGTGTGTCTTCCATAATAGTATTCCATACAGAAAATGCTACTGAATATGATGCATTCATATTCAGAAAAAGTTTTGTCATCTAATATGAAAAGTAGAATTTGTGCATATCTTGCAAATGCTTAACAATGTCTTTCATTCACAGATGATTTTGCATAATATCCATTCTTGTATATGGCAGAAAATGAACCTGGGAGATTCCTCTCAAAACTATCTCTGTTATTATCTGTATTATGCACATTTCTTTCTACAGAATATCTGTATAATTTCAGAATAAATAAAGAAAAAAAGCCAAAGTTGAAAATGTTAGATTTTATCAACATTATTACTCAGAGCTAATATTTTTAATTAAATAAAGTATAATTGCCAAACTACCACCTTGTAAAACACTAAGTGATATTATGGATGCATATGCTTAATTTTTACTCTGTTTCTGATAAAATACCCAATGACATTTTCTTTTTATAGGAATAAAAGACTTTATAATATGGTCTTGAGTTACTCAGGAGAAAAAAAATTAATAACCTGAGAAACTAATGTAAGATTTTCTTACCGTACTCGAAGAACAATGAAGGAGCCATCCTTCATTCCAAGTGCTAACTGTGATCCATCTGGAGTGAAAGACACACTCCGCACTGCTTCTTCCATATTGCAACGAGCTATCAAGGCATGGTCAGCAAGACTCCATAATCTGCATTAAAGGAAATTAAAACAGTAGTAGATTTTTCTTAACAGAACAATATTTCAGTATAATCAAGATTAAACCTAAAAGCCTAGCTCAGTTGGTAAAGGCTCCTTTGCATGCACACCTTATATTGATATTATATATTATACATATATTAATATATGTATTGAGTTCCTTTCCAACCATGGAATTAAGATAATTTCACTGCGTTATAGTTTATAGACTTACAGAAATTTAGTTTTGAAAGCTCAAACCCGCTTATCAATCTAGAAGAGAAAGGGTGTGTACAAAGACTTCCTGAGTCATTACACAGACACAGAATTTTCCGACAGTGGCACTGGATATCTTGGCAAATAATACCAAATGAAGCTTTCAGACATCTTCAAGTGAAGTTCCATGTTCAAATTTCTTTCAAAATAAAGGAATCTTTACTGTTCCCAGTTCTAGCAGGGATGGCACCTCAGACCTGAACACATATCTATGGTAGCAGAAAAAAAACCAGGGTCAAGCTAAATTACATAATCTTTTGGCGTTATCTCTGGACCTTGCTTATCTGATGTAATAGAATTCCCCTAGATGAATATTAATAATAAAAATGCAGTTTCTGCAGACAGAAAGGGTCAGTGGAGATCAGAAAATTCCTGTGAATTTTTCACTGAAAGTGAAAGCAATACTCGGAGAATATAAACATTCCAACCATGGGGAAAATTTTGTCATAACCCTGAATGAACTAGTAGATAAAACTGCATGTTGATTTGCTCATTTACATTTTTTAAAATAAAAAGAATCAACTAATAAATTATGCCAAAAGATAGAGAAAAGCAAATAATGTACCTAAATTTTTAGGAAGGTATAAGGTCCTGTTTCAATTGGGAACCGAGCAATCATTGGCATCTGAGATTCTGGAGTTTCCAGATCACTACAAGCTTAGGTTATTCAGATCTTAGTAGTTTGTAAGATTTAGAAAAAAACTTAAAGAAAAGAAGTATTAAAAGTATGGAAGGAAATGCAAAAAAGACCTCTTGGGGTAGAAAAGTTAAGTCAGCAATGCCTAGCTATCTTTATTTTGAGGCCAGTGTTGCAAACCAAATGCATTTGTAAAAGATTTGTAACATATTAAAATATTATATATTAAAATATATATAGTATTTATAAAATACTTATATACTGTGAACCCAGAGGTTTCTTGATGATGAAACAAATAGACGTGGAATGAAATTTAACCAAAGTCCACACTTTCAGAGCCTTGTGCCTAGCACTATGCTGCAAACTTGCAAACTTGAAACATGAGTGGAACTAGCAAAAAAAGACCTTTCGATTATAGAATGATCCATGAGCAAGCTGCAGACAGGAAAAGGGAAATTTGATCCTAACGTATACCCTGGGTGCTATTCCAGAAGGTACACAGAAACAACAGGACACAACACCTAGCGACCTCATCTGGCATGTTCTCTGCAAGTTATCTTGAGAATTCAGAATAAAAACAGGAACATATGCTGTGAAGGATTATTAAGATGATTAAGAGAATGAAGACTGTATCACATTAAAGAAGACCTAAAGAATTTAACTCTTATACCTTAGTGAAACAAAGGCTGAGAAGGGATAGTATTGCTTCCAAAAACACCACAGTAGGATAAGCATCAAAGAAGGAGAAAAAGTCATGTTGGACCATGTTGGCACAATTAAAAATACCCTAAACAGAACGTTGAATATACCTGAAAAGAAGGAAGTTTCTGGACACCCCAGCAGTAACATTTAGATACAGCCCTGAAGTGTAGCAATGGTAGGAAAAAATAAAGACATTTGATAAATTCAGTAAAAAGATCATGAAACATGACTGTTTACATTGACTAGGAAACCCTTTGGGCTTTTTCAGATTAATGTTATTAGGATCAGTTCAGAATCAACAGACCTGAATGATGCTGGTTTCCTCTTAGGCTGAGAGAATTCTTTGCAAGTTATCTCGAGAAAGAACTTGAAAAGGTTTCTCTCTGAAAAAAATTACAAATACCACTTCCTGGTGAAAAAATTGCATGTGGGATGCTAAAACTGTTTTCAAAGACAAGACAGATGTAGATAAGACGTAAGATTCTTAGCAGCCTTGCCAGGGAGAAGCTACGAGCCAAACACAATAAATAACAAACCAGAAAGGATCTGGAAAGATTTCAAAGGAAACATCAGGATAAAATTTGTCTCAAAAATGTTGCTTTCACATGGATCACTTTGACTAATATATTAGAAGTGTAATTGCAATACACGGCCATGCAAGCAGAATAATTTGATTTTCTTTTAAAAAAACACTTTTTGAATTAATTGCTTAGTAATTCCAAATATAGGCTTTTTAATTTTTTAACAGAAAATAAAACCAAAACCATTTTGCACACATACAGGCATTTGTATACACAACTGACAAAACAGAAGTCTGGCTTTCCGTATGAAAATAGAAAAAGTATGGTAACATACTTCTGACATGTTCTTTTTGGAAAAGCCAGATAACTAAACTATTTGTGTAAAAATGGTGTATGTAGTTTCAAATAAGGCAAAGACATAGTTTTTTACTATTCTTTGGCAACTTTCCTATGTATTTGTTTAAGTGATTGAGTTTAAAAAACCTAAACAGGTTCATGAAATTTCATATTATTAGTCAATATTCCAGTCTTTTCTCTCATACACCTGACAAGTGAGCTTATTTTTTGGAACACATACTGATTACAGCCTCCCAAAAATCTTACTTTTTACAAAAATCTGCTTTTTGCAGAAAAAGCCACGGCTGATGACAAAGCCTTTACTGCTGCTTTGTTTCATTGCACGGGCAGAACAATGCTCCACAGTAAAATAAATCAGAGATATAAATACTCAAATGGATTGATATAAAACCAGGTTCTGATCAATCTTCTTATAAATGCAGGACTACAGAAAGAAATCATGCAAGAAGACAGACAGTGTAGCGAAGATGTTCTACCAGAACAGCAGCTACTTGTGGTCCTGCAGCTAGAATTTCTAACATGACATTATAAAAAGTCACGTGACATCCCCTGAACAACTGTAATAAATAGTTTTTGTATGCCTCTCAGCATTCCAATGAGAATGATGCTTTTTTCCTGTCCCTGTTTTAAGTGACAGGAAGTAGGCAGCTTTCCTAGTTCATACTCTTTTAAAGTTTACAATGCAGGAAACCTGAATTAGGCTGCAGCCTAATTTTCCCAGCTGTGCTAGGGAAAATCTACAGCAATTCCCCTTAGCACTACAGAGGTCCTTTTCATTTAGACATGTCACTTAAATGTAAGAATATAATCCGGCCCACTAAACACTTTCATCTGAAAAACTATTTAGATTTATACTCTACAGCCACTCTTTTCAAAATAACATGATAACCAAATACTAAGAAAAATTACACAATGAACAGCAATATAGAAACATTCTGTCAATGCAAAAACTGTTAAGAAAATCCTTTTGTGTACTTTTTTATCTAAATGAATATATATATATATATATATATGACTGGAATTCCTCATGTGAAACATTAGTATGTAAAAATGCACAGTCTGAACTAGAATTCAACTTCTACATTCTCTGGGGCCCAAACATCTAAACGTATGTGTGATGTAGTGCAGTAAAATACCTGTAATGTTAGCAAAAGCACATTTTATAGAATGTCGGGGCTGAATTCCCATGTTAACCCCGAGATGAATCCGAGATAATAAATCCCAAACCTTAGCATGGCTTATTAGCTTGAGAGCAGGACAATGCTAATCCCAGCCTTGCAGCTCTTGTTTCAGAACTGGCTTGCATCCTACCAGAATGCAGGCAGTGTCAATTTGTGCCTGTCTATAAAACTATGTACACAAACCCAAGCAGAAGAGACTATTCATGCATTTTATAAACTGAAAGAAATAATACTATTAGTAATAATACTAATGTGTAGGAATCAGGGAGATAGCAGGAGTGTAGTGAACAATTGGTAGTTTTGTTAGTTTCACAGTTTGGATTTTAATAACGGTTAGAAAGAGATGAGGGGTGGCAGGAATAGGAAACCCGTACAAGTAAAAAGAGAAGAAAAGAAAGGAAAAAAGATTGATTTTCCCCACTGAAATATGGACAATGGTAGAATCTCCATTGCATGTTTCTAAAATAAGTTGACTAGCAGTCCATAAAAACTGAAAAACTGTTTGGTAACTGCCTGGGGTTGATTGATTTGAAAATATGCAATCAAATTATCCATGTAAGGTGAAATGATCATCCACCTGGCATTTAGGGGTGGAGAAAAAGCTGACGGATGGGTTAGAAATTAGGATAGTAGGGTCAGGAAAAGCCCCTAAGGAGGACATGAGAGGAATGAGAGCTTGGGAAACCAGGCTGTCATGAACTCCATCGCATGTGTTGTTCAGCAAGGGGAAGGACTTCAGGCAAGGGCAGAACCACAATTTGAGACTGCCATAATAAGCCTTGGTCTCCCAAAACTCTCTCCAGTCCCTATGGGCAGCTTTGGCAATCAGGAAAATCTCAATCTCTTTAATCACTGGTAAAATTAGTCACAATGGGCAGTATCCATGCCCAGTCGAGATAAGACCTAACAGCTGTGTGGATATGGGAGTACATCCACTGTGAGAATCTTAGCTTAACCTCCAAACTTCAGAGTAAAGTCTTGTTAAGCATATTTAAAAAGCTTAGGTTTTTTTCAGAGTTTTATTAATTTGTCAAATTTTAACCAGGACAGGAAAAGAAACATCCTTGACTTTGTGACAAATGCCACAAATATATGCACAAAACTTCAAAGCTCTGCTGAAAGGCTTGAGGTGCAAGTGCGACAACTAAACACCTGAAGGAGCTTTTTCATTGGGGTAAACCACTATATTTTCATTAATCTCATTTTCTGGCATTTTAATTGAATTCTGTTTTAGATCAGATTTTCTAAACACTCATGCCTGAGTCAGATATCTGCTGTGTAAAACATTGGTAAAAAATATGTAGGCTTTAGGCTTGTAGTATATTATTAAGAAATTACTACTCTCCATTTAGATACTTAAACCTGCTGTTCAGGAAAGTAATGAGTTAGTACTTAAATCAGAGTATATAAATCCAGCACATTTTGAAAACAAATTCTGATTACTGAATCATGAAGCTCAAATACGAGGGCTGAAGAGAAAAAGTAAGCTGCTGAGAGAAACATGGGGAAAAAAAATTGTCTTAACAGAGTTTTAACATAAGGTCAGAAAATAATAACAAATATGTCAAATTGACATTGGGTAAAAATTATGTGTACATGAATGAATAGATTAAAAAATAAATAAAATCTAGCCTTACCGTACAGATCGATCATCACTGCCTGTGACTGCTAAAGGCTTCTTTGGATGGACTGCCAGGGCCCAGAGTTCTCCTTCACAATGACCCTGCATAATCAGCATGGGCTTATCTCTCTCTCTTACTAGCACCTCAAATATTTCACTGTCCTGTGTCCCTGCTAAAATCCTGTCCGCTTTCCAACAGACACTTCGGATGGACAAACCTGACAGGGGACAGAATAATTTTAGATTAATAGCAATGATAAGACAAAGTGATAGTACAATGAAGATCATTAAGACTTCAAGAGTTAATTTATAACAACTGCTATGCTTTGACACTGAAGTCATAATACATCACAGCTGATTAAATCTCAAAATAGTTCCTATAAATTATCTCCATTTGACAGAAACAGTCCTGTGAACATACTGAGTATCTAACATTTTTCCTGCCGGTTTCTCAAGAGATGAAGCTCTTATGCTTTGCTTACACCTTGGAAATTTACTTTAAAAACCCAACAATTCAATTTCACATGATTTGAAGATCTAAATTTTAGATTAAGCAAGGTTCCTGTGACTGAAGCTGGTTTTATTCCTTTTTTTAGTACTTTTTTTTTTGCACATTTAAATAAAACATTGAATGAAATTTTAATGGTAAAATTAAGTGGTTTGTGCCTCTGTTATGACACTTCTCTATTTTTGTCCCAACTGATTTTTACCAACCCTTCCGCCCCCAAAATAACAAAAACTTCCCCGAAACCAAAACCCAACAAAATCTTTCTATGCATAAGTTTTATAGAACTTGATCTTGTTCCACAAATCCATCTGAACTTTGCAGCTGAGCAATTTGATAGTATTGTGTGGTTGACTGTCTGCCATTTGTATTTTCTCTTCCAGTATACGAAAATCCAAAGTTTGGATAATGGGTCTAGATTCAAATTAATAAAAAATCCATTTGTTGTGTAGTCAAGGTCAACTACATCAACATTTTAACATCTGTTGGAACTGAAGACACAATGCAATTAACTGCTGGTCACATAAAATATATTGTAGGTATTTTGTGTCATCTCTTGAGAAGGGCAAATTAATCTTCATTTATTGTTTTGTCCATTTCCAATACCTCTTCATTTTGACAATGTAATTTTGTAACTTAGCTAAATTTGTAGCGAAGCTTTGACTTATATCTTCTTGATAAACACCAAATGCCATACAAAGAATGAAGTTCATATGTTCAGTAGAAAAGGGTACTGTTAAATTTTTGTAAAAAAAGTACATTTCTGGATGTGGGATAGGTAATGTTTTCTATGATGAACTGCACAAAAAGATAAGCCATTATCAGATTTTAGTAATATACATGTATATCTAAAGATAAAAGCCAGGCCTATGATCAGATTACTGGTGATGCATCTCATTTAAAAAGTGTTTAGTACTCTTCAGTACAGGATGACTGATGAATAGGTATGTGCAGGAAGGCAGGGGAAGTACTCCAGGCACCCTAGAAAGACATTTTAAGTTTGCAAACTGCTTTGGAAAAAGTAATTGGAATGGAGGGATAGAAGGTCACAGTAAGCAGTTGGCTACTATGACTGCTTGAAGCTATATATATGCCTAAACTAATTAGTGCCATTGACATAATTGAAAATGAAACAAAAATTCCAGTGTCTGATTGTAGCAACACTTAATGGGGATAATCATCAGTGGATGACATATGAGACAGAAATGGCAGAAAAAGAGACATAGCAGGAACATTGTAGGCAAGAGGTGTATCACATTGAAGGAACACAGAGAGAGAAGAAACCCTGAAACAGGAAAAAGATAAAAATTTTAAAAAATTATGACAGGGTACAATTGCATGCTTGGATTTTATGACCTGCAGATAGCAAATAGCAAAATATATAAAATTTTGCAGATCGCAAAAATCTCTATTAACTGTCTATATATATATCTCTGCTGCTGGAGTGCCTGGTTCTACTCCTGCTGCTCTCACCTATATATTGTGTATCCCATAGCATTTAAGAGATAGTAGATATAATGGCATCAAATTAGAATCCCTCCACAGCATGTCTAATGAGAATTCAATAAACCCTTCCTTGGTTTAACTTCCATAATGATCGAAACCTCTTCTTAAGCAACCTGTAGAAGGATAGCTAGGTGCTTTCCACAGAAAATGCGCTAGCAGAAGATGCCTCCATGAATATTACAGTTCTGGAATGTTACAAGTATATGTTACATAATTTTTAAAGTGGTATTTTTCCACAGAAGATAACTACAGTCAACTAAAAGTAACTGAAGTCAGATAAAGTCTGTTTTGCATTGAGAGCGAACGCATCCCAGGCAGCAGTAAGAACAAAAAAATTGCTTCTGGTCTCACAAATATGTGGGATAAAGCTCCCTCCCAGAATCACTTTACAAAGAACCAAGAAATTTGAAGATGCATGTTTTGTGTGTGAGTACTGCTTTCTCTGTGTTGCCCAACATATATGTTATTCTGAATTTTATTAGGAATGGGCTGCCTGCAAGACTGGTATTAGCCAGAATGATCTAACCCACATGTACAGGCTTATTTCTTCACAATTTTTAGAGAGTCCTAAATTGATCAGAATCAATGTAAATGTAATCACTGCTGTAAATGATCATAAGATTACTGTTTTCTAGAGATGAATTTTAAACATTATGATTCTGGCTGCAAAAAAACCCTACATAAAGCCAGAACAACAGCGCAAAGGGACTACTGGTTGGGTGTATTTGACAACTTTTTTGAGGCTACATTCCATGAGCTTACATTACAGTAAGGAATACTGGTGGAGCAGTGTTCACATAAGCCTGCTGGCAGTTTGCTTCTTGGATGAGCCCAGATATAGCAAACCTATGCATTTCACAATCATCACTTGTACCTGATGTTTGTAAACCAGAACCATCAGTTGATCTGGTTTAACTAAGTTGAAAAATAAACAGAACAAGCTTGTTACTAGAATACAGGGCAAAAGATTGAGAAAGAATATTTTATCCTTCTTAGGATAAACTTGACTAGTTGACTAAACTTTACTTAGTCTTGACTATTCCAGAGGTAATTATATGTATGAATTACCTAGGTCTACATGTATGAAAACTAGGTCTACAAATAAAAGTTAAGAAGCAGGGAAAAGTAACACTAACCATTACAAATTTGGCTGCCAAAAAGCAAACAGATTATGATTGCATATTGCTCTCAATCCAAATGGACTCAATCCAAAAAGACTGAGATCTTGATATAGTGTGCATTATGATCTATAGAGATTATAAGTGCTCTGAGAATCTAATAATAAAAATTTTAAAAAATGATGACTAAGCTTATAGGAAGCACGATTGGATTCTACAGATATGATGGTCAAGAATTTGATACCATTCTCTCTATTAAATGTGCCACGTGTTAACATTCCAAATTAACCTAATGGAGTGCTTGGGTGCTCAGCATCTTTGAATACCAGGTTCCAGAAATCTCAATTAATTAAATTAATTGCAATTATTTAACTTAAATTGGCTAACTTAAAAGATTGGCTAACTTAATTCTATTATCTTGTTTTTAATTACCTTTTACTTATTTATTTCTATTTGCATGGTGGGGAGCAGCAAGTACAAGCATGCCTCTGTTTATACTATGAAACACAGAAATCTCTTCAGAGACTTACATCGTCAGAGAAAAAAAGGAATACAGTTCTCCAAAGTAAACACAGAAGAAAAAACAGCAGTACACAGAGACATTTATGCTTCAAATGAAATTGTGCATAATCCTTTATCGAGGTGTGTGAAAAAAAATAATAATATCTCATTACCTGTGTATCCTTGTTCAGTCTCCCTGAGATCAATTTTAGTAATTGATTTGAAATCAGTGTCCCATAAGCGAATGCAACCATCTCTCCCTCCGGTGGCAAAACCTTCCTCACAAGCATACATACTAAAAATTCCAGCCTGTTAAGCAATAGTATAACAAGTTTTAAAGTTCTTTACAATCAATTTAAACACACAAAGGAAATGTTTTTGTACAGACTCTTGTTAAAGCCTAGAAACTGCTAGGCAGTAAAACGGTGTCCATCCAGAAAGCAAACCAGCAAGCACAGGGGGATACTTTTATTTCAAGCGTTCCCACTTTAGTAATTTTTTAGTACTTTTGTACAAATAGCAGTGATACAGCCTATTTGCAGAACTTTAAATTTGGTTTAGTTACTATTACTATAAGGATTATTAAATAAATAATGGAACACTTAAAATAAACAGTCATCCAGAATAAACAAAAACAAGCAAACAAGCAATACAAATATTCTTACAGGTGTGGAGATGATTGAGACATTCTTTCATGAATTCAGTTCAGACATCGTTTGGAATCTGACAGGAACTGAAAGAGTGTCAATTCATTCTCTTCGTTGGCAGACAAATTTGTATTACAGTTTGAATTTCTTCTTCATTTTTGAAAATGCCTCATTATTGATGACTGTGCTGCACTACTATGGAACGCCTGCTGATTTAGTATTTTATTAGAATAACCTCTCAATTAAGAGACAAGCTGAACTGCATGGAAATTAACACAATGAAGAGAAGATCTCTGTTTTAAAGGTTCAATGTCTTAATAAATTAATATTTCTAATAATTAATTATATCGATATTAGAAATTGGGCAAGAGAATGCATATGAGCCATGGCTAACCCCATAATTTATAAGGATGAAACAGAAGACATTATATAAAAAAAGAGATTGTATTTGATCATTCTAATGAATCTAAATAAAAGTCTGCAAACAAAATTCTGCAAAGAACAGGGTTTTATTGTTTGCCATAATAACATGGATATTTCCATGTTGTTGCAGCTGCACATAACCACAACCTGCTAATTACACAGTAGTTCTGCAGGTAAGATGTCCCAGTGACTTCAGTCTGACTGTTTCATAAATTAGGGACTACTTGTATAAATAAACAATTTACTCTCTGGAACACTTAGAACTAATTTGAAAAGTTACTATGAATCTTGATGCGCTGCCAACATACCTAACAGAAAAAAAGCCTCTTAGGTTTGCAGAATTCTTTCTAGAAAGCTGGTAGAAGAAAACTATAGAGACAACTGTTAGATTTTGTATCAGTATTCTAAGGAAAATATTCATTTCCTTTCATTCAAAAAACCCATGCTAGAATGCCATTAGCCACAATCATATTCAAAACAGGAGCAGTTCTCAAATACATTTGAAAAAAGACATTAAAAATCCTACTGTACCTTTACTGCAGCAACAACAGAGACATAAATTTATATTAGACTGGTTAGAAATCTAACATGATTCTATACATTGCCATTCTCCCTGTAATTAGAAGTGCTCCAAGGTAGAGAGAGAGTGAGTGAGTGAGTGTGTGTGTGTGTGTGTAGTGGAATTCACAGATTAAACAGCTTTACTCCAGAATGAAGCTTTTACGAAAAGTGAGTCTTCAATGTTGGGACTTTCAGTGGTAAAATTCTATTTAAAATAAGATCATCTGGTTACCAACTATTTTTAAGTAGTCACAGTTTCAATCTGTGAAACTTTAGATTTAGAAACTTTGTTTTAGATTTATTCTTGGTTAAATCAATGTTCTGTCAGCATCAGCTCAGCAGCTAGCATCTGCTGGCAACATATAAACAAAGTGTACAATTACATATCAATTCTTAACTGATGAACAGTCTTCTGTCCTGAAACAGAAGAAAGTCTCTGTACATAAGTCTTCAAGAAGTTTTTCAATTCAATGAACAATTAATTTCAGAAATTGACATTGAAAACACAACTTACACTATGTGCTCCTTGAATTGTGCGGACAAGGTTTAGCCCTTTCCAAACATAGATGTCTCCATTTAAAGCACCAGAATACGTGACATCTTCTTTTGCACATGCTAAACAAAGGATAGTTTGGAGATCTCCTGTTTTACCAAATATTCCTCTCTTTGCTGTCAGTGCATTTCCACACAACGTCCAAAACTGTGGATTGTAAATGGCATATTAGTAGAAACTTCTGTAGAATTTCTGGTTTTTCACATTCGTGTGCACATCCCACAGATGTACATCAGCTGGACACACACCTAAATGACTCCTGGTTGTCCTATCAGAATGCCCGTTACTCCAAACCCTGCCCACGTACCAAGGAAATCCCCACACAAATGCAATTAAGTCTAAGAACAAAACAAAATGATCAAACTGTTTGAGAAAGTGAGGCAACATTCTGATTCCCTGTTGCTACACTACCCTTTCTCACTGTCTCACTATCTTTTATTATGTTTTGCTGGGTGACATTTGTCAATGAGAATGAACACATTTTAAAGCCAGGACCTTCCCATTTTTCTTGTCTGCAAAACTTAAAATACAGCTACAGTTCACAGTTTTTTTAAACAAACGTAATTTTATCAAGCAGAGAGGACAGTCAGTGCATTCAGTTTCCCCTCAAGGACCAGAGCTTCCAGGGAAGGTAAAGAAAATTTTAATTAGGTGTGTAAGAGAAAAATGCTGAAATATCAAGGCCTGCCAGCACCAGGATGTTCTAGACAAATGCAGAAATAGAACAGCACATCTATGTGGTGTAGCATAGTCCTGAGTGGATTTGCCAGCTCAGGTCTTTATTAGCTGAGGGATCTATGGTCCGTTGCACACTAGAAAGATACTTTCAGAGATTGGACAGGAATATTGAAGTGTCTGACATAGATATATAATGTCTATCCCAGTACCACTTCATAGGCTTACAACTTTTCATGACTCTAAGCTGAAATTTAAAGATCTTTCTCTTTGTACTTACAATTTCTATACATTGTACTTAAAATTCATATAAAGCTGTATTCCAGAAAATCCTTGGATCAAGGATTTTTATTTCAGATCCTTCTCTATTTCTAATCCAATTAAATTTTCCCATTACCTCTTAACATAAGACAATTTACAAGATGCCAGTGGGAATACTTCCCCTGCGATTTTAATGCTGTGAATAAAAGATACATTCTCCTTCTGGTTAGCACTAGAAAGGCAAGAAAGCAGGTAGCAGTGTTAGGAAACAGGTGAAGGCAGGATCCTGAACTCAGTGTGAGATTCTTTAGCTCCTGGGCTACACCACAGCTTCTAATACCTGCTGAGCCAAATGGAACTGAAATGCTAAAGGGACAAATGGCATTATTCCCAAGTATTAGTCTCAATGCTCAAAGTGATACAATTACTTTAGAGTTGTTCTTTTCCTTTGTTGCAAGTTAAAATAATTATCACATTCCCTCAGCCTTCTAATGAATGGCAAGTATATAGACTGCTGTTTGAGCATCACTAGAGGGAATATTTAATCATTTCCCCCACACCTTTTTTTTTTTCTTTTTTTTTTCTTTTTTGGCATGCTTATATCTACATGTATTTACTTTGCCTGGTACTCTTCACGTTCAGGGTAATTATGACCATTTTAAACAGAACACAGGTGCCAAACAAAGACAGGTTTTGGAAAACAGCTTGCAGAATACAACAGATGGTATCACTTCTGCCAAAACCACGCACAGTTTGAAAGCAGTGGTGGTTTTAAGGGCACACGCTTCTCATAGCCAGAACTAGAGATATTAACTGGTCTCCTAAACTTCTAGTTAAAGCTCTTCCCACCCCAGCCATGTGAAATAATTGCCATCTGTTATGAATGCTTTTGGTGAGACAGGAGAAAAACAGAGACCTGCAGGGAATATTGGCAAGCAGAAGGATTTCTTTCTAAGCTTTTTGCATGCACGAGAATGTTTTGTCCTAGACTTACAGGATATATCTAGGTTCATATATAAATCATGTCTGGAAACGGTGACTTGGAGGGAGCAAACAGTGGGGCCCTGGAGTTTTCATCTTTTAATCTCTGCAGGTCTTGCAGACCTTCTCTGTGGCATTCCTACAAGGGCTGGTAGCATGACAAGCCAAATAGCAGTTCATTCAACGTATACATTTAATTTAGTTCTTCCTATACCTCTTCAGTGACCCTTTGTGATGTTTGATGAGAGAAACTGCTGAAGGCTGACATGATTTTGAAGCAAAGAAGCAAGAGAACTCCAAAATTACAAGTGTATAATGACAAAAACTACACCAAATAATCTCCCCACTTTGCTTGTTAAGTGGGTGTACCCCAGTCACAGCTGGATGTCTAAACTGGCTTCAAACAAAATGTTTCACAAAAATGTTCACAGAGAAAAGAAAGAAAAACATAAACTGTCTTGTATTTAAAGCTCTCATCACATAAGAGGAAAAAGAAATATTTTTTTACATTTTAACAAGTAAACAATAAAAGCTATTTACCTTTATGTGTTTTACTCCACAGCTGACGATTCTATTTGGTTGATATTGATCCCAGGAAATATCAAATATCTGTTAAGAAATAAAGTAAGATGGTATTTTAAATTATACATTAACTGCATCTAGGCTCAGTTTGCTTTTACCAATTTTTAGACATCATTTCTGTTGCACCATACTAATAAAAATTTGTTTAGGTAAATTTTTAGGTAAAATTTAGCTAAAGAGCTCTCTTTAAACAAAGATGAAGGCAAATATTCAGGCTTCCTCACATAGTTCTGTCAACACACCTCATTCCTGCCTTCACACTACCAATCTAATCTAGCTCCAAGATATTACTGAATAAACAGTACTTACAGTCTCAAATAAAATGGGAATTATGGTGTAAGCTAATGGTCTTCGAGTTTAGGAGAGAAAGATTGTTACATTTATCTTTATTGGTACATTATTCATTATTTTAGGTAAAAGGAACTGTATGTAATTTAGCCTGATTACTAGAAGACCTCAGTGACAAAATTGGTAAATATGATTCATCTGACCTAGTCTACAAAGTTAAAACTGAATTTTTTATTTTGACCAAACTTACAGTGTATTCTATGACTATGTGATTATGCCAAATGGAAAATATTGTATAAAGTTTGGAAACAAAAAATTCGTATTTTGGCCCAGATTTTCAACAATATATTATTTTTAGATTTTTCACCTCTGGAATCAGCTTTTCAATATCCAAACTGAGAACCAATGAAGTTAACACAATCATTGGTTGCTTCAGGAAACATATGTCTGTAGAGAAAGACAATGAGACTTTTTGCTGCTTTTAGATCTACAGCTGTTAAATATAAATCACAAGAGAATTTCAAAGAGTTTACAGGAACATCTTAACCATACTCATAACTAATTTTATACAAAAGGAAGCACTGTCTTCCTACAAAATATTTATGTTTTTTATAAGTATCAGGATTTACAGTAGTTCAAGTATTATTTTGTTTAAGTTTTGTTAAAATACACAAGATATTTCACCTTCAGAAATGCTTTATGACTCCTGCACACTAAATCATTAGAATTTGTGGGTGGATTAGATACGCATTTTTTCCCACTCCCTCTTCAGTGCAAAATCTCCTTTTTCTGGTTGTGAAAGTCAACTTAGACTAAGGTTTCAGAACTTCTTGCCTGTCCTGGAGTCTTCTGCTAATTCAGAACCTGATCTTGTACCTACTGAGGTCAGTAGCAAAACTTCCACTGACGTAACTTGACAGTGAACCTGTTCTGAAAGAGAAATTCAAATAAGGACTAAGATTCTGTTGTGTTGGGAACACAACAGAAGTTGTAAAAAAGTAAGTAAAAATGAAGTGCCAGATTTATTCAGATGACAGACCAGGTGCAGATAGACTGTATGTACGCACAAACTGTAAGAAAGGGTTTAGTTTGTTGCTTTGCACATATAAGTACTCTACCATCTGTAGTAAAACATTTTAATATCTCAAAATTTTAACATTCTAACGTGCTAGAACATCATAATATGGATACGAGAAAAGTTGTCAGAATGCGTCCATAATTTATCTCAATGTATGCATCCTTTTGCATATATATGTTGGGGAGTTATTTTGCTTATGTTAAATGTTTGAATATTTCCTAATCCTGAATAATATTTTAAACTCGGGTCCGTTCAGTTCTCATATTTATTGATGTTATTATGACCCTTTATCTGAAGCTAACAGACACAAAAGGGATATTTATTTTAAGTATATTTCTCATACAGGTAACTGTCTTAAGCCAAAGTAAAAGGGAGATAATTAAACTTTCCCTCAGGACAAATTTTCTTTTCACCAATGTTCAGAAAGAACATTCTCTTTGTCCACTGAGCTAGCATTTCACATCTTAAATAAAGAGCTATAAATCATCCTCATCGGTGCATAATTAGGAAGTATTTTCTCCCTAGGCTTGATAGATAGTCAGCTCAAGATTCCATCACGTGCCTCGTTTATTAACAGAGTGCTTTGTGCTACCTCTGGCACAAGAAGGAGAAGAGATACCTTGTTCCATATTTTAAAAGCCAGCCAGAATGACCAAAATTATGTTTGGATTAACGTTAAAATAAATAAATAAATATCAACAAAAATTATTTTTAATACACTTTAATATACTTCTGCAATTCCCAGACAAAATTCAGTAAACCTTTCATATGATTACCCTGTCGGAATGGCCTGTAGCTGTTGCCAGTAGTTTTCCTCTCTTCCAGTCCCAAATACACACTGTATTTTTGGCATCCAGTCCCACTGAAGCTAAGCGCTAGGGAAAAACAATAGGAAGCCAGTTAACAGAAAATAAACTCAAAAATCAGTTTACTGTAGTTCAGATTATTATGTGTACAAATGGATTTTCCCCTGTGTTTGAATTACATTACTACAGGCACTGTCACGATATTCACGCATCCTTTACTCACTGGAGAGAGCACCGAAATCTCTCATCTTTTCTAAATGTCAGGTTATTAATTTCAGGTCACTAATGTCTCAAGTACAATTCTTATCACGAAAGATTTGAGGTGCTTGTTTCACATGCCCACTTTTCTATCATTTTGATCTACTAGCC
>JAOXNG010000021.1:5326636-5346027 GCA_028566535.1 Scolopax minor
AGTAAAACAACAGGCACTTTTTTTTTTTCTTGTTGGTGAAGCAGCTGAGTACAGCAATAAAGGAAATGGAGACCTTTAGTAAATATATTTTTTGGATAATACCCTGAACAGATAGACCTTTGCATCTGTCTCCCTTCTTATCTAAGCCTAATATCATGGTATGCAAGCATTTCATAGTCTTTCCAGGGCTCCAGAAACCCCATGAAAAAGGAAGATGACATCACTTGCGTTTTACAGATGGAGAGCTGGGACACAGAGGTGTGTGTGGGCTGTCTGTACCCTGGGACAGAAGCGTGTGACTGATGGGTTACCATCGCATTAGGACTCAACATGAGGACTTCCCCCTGAGGGCTGGCGTACTGCAGCAGCTGCTGGGCAGCTCTGGTGAGCGGGTTGCAGCAGTGGGAGGTGGTGGCATCCCTGGGAAGGTCTGATGGGAGCCACCCAAGTCCCTCACAGAGAGTTTGTGAGCAGTTCAGACTGGAGTGCACAGAGCATGTTACTGATCTGGGGATCTCTATGAAGTGAATATTATTTTTAAAAATGTGGTGATCTATATTGGCCCCTACTATTGCATGTAATCTTCATATCTCTGTTTAGTGGTGACATAGCAACATCCTAAGGAAAAAAGAATACTTATTATTTTAGGAGCAACAACAGTTTCTTCTAGGCACTAGATCCAGGCTTACTTGCAGTTAGTTCCTTAATGAATGAGCAGCAAGTGTTCTTCTTTCAGTGTTCTTCTTTCAGCTGTTTGCAAGCAGAAACAATCAGTAGTGGACCTTATAACCCTTCTGAGATGTAAAGGCCAAAGGCACACCTGTAAACCATGCCAAGTAGGATGTCAATGGAAATGTTCTTGCTCTTATTTATTGTAGCTTAGAGCAATATAGCTGAGTTCTTTGTCCTTTAATGGTGTGACTCATTTTGAAACTGTTTCTGTTAAAGTTCACAAATGTATTTGAGTATTTGTAGAGTGCTGCTGTATGAGTAAGGCTGGCCAACTGCTTGTATTTTTTTGTGACCAGATGGTTCTGCTTTTGTTCTGCCTGTTTTTAACCCCTTCCTTCAGTAGGGCTTTTTATGAGGTCTTTCTGCTCACCACTCCACATAAAGCTTTACAGTTTGCACCACAATTAACACAAAGATTAGAAGTACATTGACTAATGATTTGAGTCCAGAGTTGGAAGTTAGATCAAGTATTTCCCTCTACTTCATTTATACATGCACTTTGAATATGAAGATGGTTTTCCTCATCTGTCTTTACAGTCATTTTGTTTTATATATTTGTTGTAGTCAGTAACTGAGTCTATAAAGATGCTACAGTCATCAGAAAAATAGCACCAATCTTCACGACCAAGGTCTTTCAATCCGAGCTAAAGAAGATTCCAGTGTAGGCCACCTGAATTACATATTATTGGATATATTTCAGATTGTTTATCTATCCATCACTGCAGTATGATATAATTTCAAGATTTTTTTTCTCTGTTAATTCTCACGGTACCCCTACAAGATAATAAAAAGCAACTATCCCCATTTTTCAGACTGGGGAGGGAGTAGAAATAATGCTTAATTTATCAGACCTGTAAAATCCTGATATGTGGATTAATCTCAACACCTTAGAATATTTTTTTAAGTGCCTGGATGTTTCAAGTATCTAATTTCTTTAGAAAAATATTTAATTTCAATAGAAGTTCTGTTAAAATTTCCAGGGCGTGTACTTGCAAATATCTCTCGTGTGATGCTGTTAAAAATCTGGTCACAATATGACTCTATTTATAAAAGTGTTTTTCAAAATTTTACAGTAAACATCAACTCATCTCATGCAACTGCAGAAACCCTTATCCCAACAGGTTATCTTAGGCTTTCTTCATAGTCAGCAGAGAGAAAAGTGACTACATCTGATCTCTTTTAGTTATGAAGTGCCTGCTACGTAAGGCTAGACAATTAGTTCAAAATGTTGTCTCCTGTACTATAAATTTATTTAGCTGAGTCCAACCCTAAGTGATTCATCAAAGATACATAGGAAATCTGGTAGCACAAAAGATTGAACCCAAATCTCCCAAATACTTAAAACCTCAATCTCCCGGACTTCACCAATTTATCCAGTAGATTGTACCCATTTCTTTTGCTTTCTATGATTCCTCTCTTCACATTTAGTTTGTTTGATTTCAGCTGAACCTCAACTGTAGAGAGATGTATTAGGGAGAAGAAAGAAAAAAATGTAGGACAAAAAGTTAGAGCTGGAGAAGGGTGCTAAAGAAAGTGTAATAGTTTTTCCTTCTGGAAAAAGATCCACTTGGTTTAACAGAGACTAATAGTGTTACAGAGAACAGAAATTGCTTTAAGGTTTTTGTTTTCTGCTAAGGTTTGACCTGCTTGGTGGAATTCTATACAGAAGATAACACTTTCTGTTCACATTTGTGAAAGGTCTGGGAAAGAAATCCCAACCTCTCTAAAAATTGTCTATTATTTAACTCTATATGACCTTTTAAGAAGGCAGGTGACCATGTGCTTGAAGGCCATATGCAGACTTGGCACAACTGCCAGTGAATTCATTGTGAATTCCACATACTTCTCTAAGGGCTCAGTAAATCCAATCTGTTGTTGCTAAAGCAAATGTTAATTTGACAGTAGAGGACAAAAAACTCCAGACCCATTTATGGTGTTATTGCTCAGTTTACATCTATCCAGACCACAATAGAAGCCAGATCTAGGATTACAAACCATTTAAAATGGAAGATTTCTTTTTCAAATTGTACTCCAGCTCCTGGAGACTGGCTTGGGAAGAGGCTAATGAAAATGCTTCTATAAGTTTGGTTTTTTTAAATGTGGATACTTGTCCTCGAAGAACTGAACACAGGCCAGCAATTCATTTCCTGCACTAGGCAGCACTTCAATAGCCTATTATGTCTTCATAAAAATTAGTCTCCTATGAGTTGAACCAAATTAGAACCTGTGAAACAGAGGTGGAAACCTGGCCTCATCTTTAATAGACATATTCTGTCCTAACTAATCCCATATCAGAGATTTAAACATACTTTCCCAATGGACCATATTATTTTGGAATGTTGTGCTGCCCATGATACTTGAAAGTTAAATAGTTGTGATTTGGGTTTATATTAGGTAGTAACCTGCCAAATGGCAAGACTAGTAACAAAACAAAGTCTTAATTTTAAGCATATGTTATAGATGAATAACAAATCTCTCAAACAACAGGAAAGTC
Source organism: Scolopax minor (assembly GCA_028566535.1). NCBI lineage: Eukaryota > Metazoa > Chordata > Aves > Charadriiformes > Scolopacidae > Scolopax > Scolopax minor. The sequence goes on from JAOXNG010000021.1 coordinate 5,329,863, forward strand.
TCTTTAGAGATGCAATTATTTCTCCTTTCCTCTTGCCACATTTTCATTTATTTCTTCATTGACCTCAATCCATGAAGCATGAAAGCCCAACATATCTGAAGACTGGAGAACTTGCACATCAAAATTGCACATATTTTTATTGGAAAATAAAGCTTACCCTTCCTTATGGCCATACCTGCATGGCAGTCTTGATCCTGTGCTAGTGAGGAGATGGCCAGGCAAGGAATAAAAATAAGGATCCTGTCCCACTGAGTTTGCAAAACAGTAATCATCTTGCATTAGCACCATAACTTTTTCCCCTGTGTAATGGTTGCATATAATTGTCCATCACTAACAGTAGCTGATTCTGGAATGATTCAGAATCATCATTCTGAATGACGGTGTTCAGAAACATCTGAAACTCTCCAGTGTTTCAGACCATTTCTGGAAGTCTTGGTGATGAGAGGTTTTGCATGATTGAACTATATTGGGCATAATTAAGGTGGTCTCTGGATTTGAGGATGACCTTAGGTCTGCTCCTTCAGAAACCTGTTGGGTAGGAGCCAGACAAGGCTCCAAAAGGGGTTAAACTTCTCAGTTTTCTAGGAAGTATTCTTCCCATAATGTAGGAAAAACTGTGGGTCAGGCCGGATAAGAGGCTACTCTCCAGTAGCCTCTTACTCTCTGGAAAAGAGCTACTCTCCAGTAAGGCCTACCTTTTACATATACTTTTTGTACCCTATTCCTATGTCTATTGTCTATAGCTCTACACTTCCCGATCTTATTCAGATGTGTAACAGTGAGTTGGGAAGTATTGTTGCAGTTGGAAGAGTTTCCTGTGGTTGCTCTCTGGCAGCCACTGAGCACTAGTGCATCACTTTCTTCAAGATCTGCATGAGGAAACCTTGTAAGTAAGCTGAGATCAGTGCTACAGGGAGAAGCTGCTTCTGAGAAGCACCAGAGCAGATGTGTCTGCGCCATTCACAGTCAGAGAGGCTTTGTTCTCCAGTGTCCCAAAGGAAAGGAGATTAAAAAATGGCCTTTCCATTCAACACTGGGTTACTCGTGTGTCCAAAACTTCTGCCAACTTGGGGGAGAGTCTTTAAGTGAATAACACAATGTAGAATCAGGCCCTGAATAGGCCTGTCTTGTATTAGCACAGCGAAGCACTCTCCACTCCTCTTTCAACATGTATTCCAGTTCATTGCCCTCTCTCCCCTTGTCCGCGCTGTTCCACCACGTGCTATCTCCGAGCTGCCAAGAACATCCATCTCACTTTTGTCACAGGATGATGCTTTTTGTGCAAACATAAATATTTAGAGAAGTTTACAAAAGATTAAGCTTCATCAAGTCAAGCATTCCTGCTAATGCAGTGTCGGGACAAGTCAGCAGGGAACGAGAGCCTGGGCTGCTGCACGCAGCTGTTTCAAGACCAAACTGTGGAACAGTCATTTGTGACTCCACCAACTTCACTGATCAAAACCATTTTGCAAGTTGGCTCGTGTGTTTTTCCAGAGTCAAATCCTCTCCATCAAAACAGCTTCTTCAGTGTGTGGGCTTCATCTCTATTGTGAATCTCTTGCCTCAGTTTTATTGTTGTTATGAAAATTCCTAATGCAGATATGCTGCACTTGCTGGACCAGTGGAAAAAATCCATGTTCAAGAAGTTCCTAAGATGCAACTCAGAGCAAAAATAGTTGGGAGATTTGCCCACAATGCTTGTGGTCTGATAATTTGGGTTTCACTCTGATCATCAGTACCTGAGCAAAATAATGCCACGTTTAAATACAGGGAGACTTCAAGAGACATAAACGACAGGAGAAAAGTAAGAAAGAGAGTTGTGAAATTGTTGAGGTTTTTTTATTGTTTGTAGTAAGGTAAAGCAAACAAACAGAACTCATTTCAGAATTCATGCAACAAAACAAGTAATAAGAATACAGAAATAAATGCAGGGGAAGTGGATGCATGTATGCAAGCACATCAGCTTCTATGTCCTTTAAGGGGCTGTGTCCATCTTCAGTCTCAAGTAGTGACAGTTTGGCTATTTACTCCAGTGGGAAGTGGGTTTGTCATACCAGATAAAATACCGGCTACCTCTTAGACAGCTCACGCGTAATTCCACTGTAGTGACAATCTGTGAAAAAAGAGCTGTCTGGCATGCTTTACTTCAGTGCTGCTTTGCTGCCCCTTTCTAGTGAGAAGACCACAGGAAAGCCACAGGAAATCCTACCTTCCTAGAAAAATATCCTGCTTCCTCCTAATGACCCATGGAGCAAGCAGCTTGATACGACTGTAGGCATTTCTGAGCTCGGCAAATCAAGAGAGAACAAACTTTTGTAGGAAGTGGCTCAAGTCTCATTGTTTGAGACACTGAGAATGAGAATAGACAAAAAACAGCTGGCTTGCCCAAGTATTGATGATATTTTGGGCAGAAGTGTTGGACTAGATGACCCCTAGAAGCCTCTCTAACAAACATTTCTATGTTTCTGTGAAGTCACATAAATCTAACAGGTTTTTTTCCATCTTTAAAATCTGTGCTTCTCTGATAAACAGTTACGCCTTGTATTTGGTCCCATTCTTTTTAAATAATCTTTTTCTGAGATTTTAATTAAAGATGCATGTAGTTAAAGTATTAGTCTTATTGCAAGTTATGAATTTATTGTGCTATTCTCTGGGAATTCTAGAATATTTTAAGCATTCTTCCAGCAAGCTGAATTATCATCAGTTTAACATTTCCAATATATTCCCGTAACTGAACCCATTTCATGAATCTAAAGAGGTTATATTAAATTTAATAATACAGTGAGAAATATGCTTAAGGTTATAGGCCTGTGACTTTGATGACTAATAAGAATGGATAAATTGAAATTCACTAATCATTTAAACCTGCAAATGTAGCTGAAATGATTCCATGGTTCAGGCTGAAATACAATTTAATGCACTAAAAAGGGGTTTGAGGTTCCCTTAAGTTGGTAGGTCTCATCTACGGGTTTTGAGATTGAGGTGTCGGCTCAAAGAAGTAAATCTGAGGAAGATATCTGCTATATGTGAAACTGGGGGTAGTTCATTTTTTTGTAAAGCTTTGTCTCCCAAATACACTGCAAAATTTGATTCGACCTCCTGCTTCAACTGATTCCAATGGGTGGTCCTTGCTGTACTTTGTGCAGAACAGACATTGGCAAAATCATGAAGCCTGCACTGACTTGAGAAAACATCATGCAGTTTTTTCATCATAGGATAATTGTCAGGGGGGCATCCACACACTGCAGAAGCCAATCCTCCCAAACTCTGCCTGTGCTCATGGGAGAGCCAACTGCCTAAAATGTAAGGTCCGGCATAGAGAGTAAAGGGTGGTTCAGGAACCTGACTCCATGGGGAGTAAGTTTTTGCCTTAGTGAGTAACTGCTGAACAAGATGTGTTGTGAGCCCTGCAGTCCAGATACTTTACCTGAGCTGTATGTAGCATGGCAGGGTGGGCTAAGCTTCAAATAATGTTCTTACCAGTGTTCAAGTCTCAGCTGCAGGCAGTTTACATAAAGATGCATGCCCATTGATATGCAAGCTCATCACTTCAGAACTTGGTGGAGCCTTTGATAACAGCATGCAGGTTATTACTGATTTCATTAGGAAACAGCTACTGCAGTGTATCAAATCTGTATCACTTTACTGTTGTTTCTTTCACCTAGAAAAAATTGAAAAAAAAAGAATATTTTTAATATCAGAAAGATACTCTGGTCTTTCAGAGTATTTTAATTGACCAAAGCAATTAAAGCCAGAAAAACAAGAGGAGAGAGCCTGCCAGTTATATACTTAGAAAACCCTTCAGTCTCTCTGTGAAAACTGGTCATCGGTTTCAAGCATTTCCTTTCAGGCAAACCTTAAACTAGAGGGATTAGGATCAAAAAACCCGAGTTGCTGTCAGCTGATGATTATTTTCCATGATTCCGCTAGCATGCACAAAGTAGAGGAAGCTTTCCAAACCAAGAAGAGGATACATCCCTGTTCCAAAGCACATGAGTGTAAAGAGGCAGGGTAGGGAAGAGGAGGGATGGAGCAACCTCAGCAATGCTAGCCATGCATCAGATCAATTACAGCTGGTAGAAAGTGATAGCAATTTTTCTGGAGGAGAAGGGAATTAAATTTGGTTTTGTTTAGTAAGTTAATGTGGTTTGGCCAAATGTTTCTGTGAATGCATTTTTATTTTAGGATGTTATTTCCATTTTCCTCACATTAATTTTTAAGAATGGGAAACTAATATTATACTTTTAGGATTTGTCTAGATATTTTCTTGGGGGACAAGGACAGCAAAATTGCATTTAAAAATAATGCTTATGAGATTCCAGTAATTTCTGTTGGGTGCAAAAATAATCAAATGTATTTGTAAGTAAGCAATTTCCTTAGTCCTGGGAGTTGAAACAATAAGGTTTTGTACGCAAAATCCACACTTTAGTTGTAGAGAAGTTAGGTAGCTTGAATAGGAAAAAAAAAAAAGCTGAAATGTAGGTGTACAAAACTCTACAGAAATGAAAAGGTATGTAAATATTATCTTCTCTCATCACTGTGTCCTTGAAGAGCAGATCCTTTCTCCTAGGCTTCTTTTCAGCCCGATGACTTTCTGGGTTACTGCAAACTCTACGTAGTCCCTGTGGGTCTTACATGACCGAGTTGCTCTCTTTCTAGATGAACATGCTATAATAACATAAGCCAAACAACTAAACCAAATGCCACATGTCACAGCTTGCAAGATAAAAGGCCTAGTCCAGCTAGTATCTTTGAAGAATGTGCAATGGAAATATTTCAACAAAAGAACCTGGAAAATCGAAAGTGTTTAAAGCTATTTCCTGCTTGTGTGTGTCATTATTCCTTCCACCACCACCCCATTTTCACATTTAAATCATTAATTTCTTTTCTATTTAAAAGGTTACTGGTAGTAACTTTCCATTCTTCAAGGTAAGAAGCCACTCTCAGCAATGCCTTTTCTTTTCTTTATTGCCTACTCATAACAGGAATTGCTGCTTGACACTAAGGAATTTTTTTAAGATGGATTTAAATGATGCTTTGAGGGAGAATGAGAAAGTATGTGGAGGGAAGTATGCTGAAGCATCTGTAGTACAGATTTGAGTCCATGCCTCTCTGCTAGCCAGGTCTGTGAGGGCACACCAAGCTCTGCAAGTGTCTTTCTGTGTTTCAGCTTGCATATTCTGTTTTTGCCTGGTCACATTTTGAGGCTCAATAACCAGAAGCAGCAGGCCTGGGTGTCCTGACATTACCCTTCCCAGCCAGTAACAAGCACTTGGAATATTTGGACCAGCATTTGTTTCTCTTTTCAAAATTTCATACATGATTGTAACAACACAGAAGATGAGATTTTAATAAACAACGTGTTTCCTTAGGATAACACCTCTGATTTGGGGATTTTGTTTTTTTTGTTGTTTCCTTTACAGGAAGACGGTATCGTGAAGGAAATAGACATCAGTCATCATGTGAAGGAAGGTTTTGAAAAAGCAGATCCTTCTCAGTTTGAGCTGCTGAAAGTATTAGGACAAGGTTCATATGGAAAGGTAATTTTTAATGCCATCTAGTCACCTAGAGCAACATTGAAAATGTCATGTCCTTTCTCTGAGTTCATTTACACTGCTAACATTGTTCATTGTAAAGGGAGATAAAGAAGCCCAAACCCCTTTTATCTTCATTGTAATAATATTTTTGTCTGTGAGCTGGATTCCTGTATATAAAAGGGTTTAGAAAACAGTGCTTATGGCTCTGGACCTGGACTAATGAGCACAAGTGAGCATTAGTAAGCACCGCTTGTATAAAGCACCTCTGTTTATAAAACAGGGACATTCAAAGGCTTAAAGAACTTAGCTGCCCAATTCTCGCTGAGAACAGATCCCAAGCACATTTCAAAGCCTCAGACTGCTCTTTAGGTCACACTCAGAGGTCTGTACACTTTGTTGAGAGAATCCTGGAGTCAAATCCCAATTCTGAGGAGAGCAATCGTTGTGGCAAGAGCATGGAGGAGAGAAATACCTACCTATATGACCACAAGGTAATTTGTCCAGAAACAAAATTTTTATCTGAAGTCCAAGGCTTTTCTTAGTCCCAAAAGCAATTCTTCTTGAGCAGGATGTGCCAGTTGGAAATGAGAATAGGAAGGAAATATGGAGCAAAATAGGGAGGACTCAATTCAGTCTTAAACTCTTTCCGTGGCTGGTGAGGGGTCTGGAGAGTAAGTTTTATGAAGAGAGGATGAGGGAGCTGGGGTTGTTCAGTCTGGAGAAGAGGAGGCTGAGGGGAGACCTTATTGCATTTGTTAACTACCTGAAGGGGGGATGTAGAGAGGAAGAGGTTGGTCTCATCTTCCAAGTCACAGAGATAGGACAAGAGAAAATGGCCTCAAGTTAGACTAAGGGAGGTTTAGATTGGATATTAGGAAATGTTTCTTCACTGAAAGGGTTATAAAGCATTGGAATGGGCTGCCCAGGGAAGTGATTGAGGCACCATCCCTGGAGGCATTCAAAACACGGGTTGCATGATCCTCAGGAATATGGTTTAGTGATTCTTATTTCTTATTTATTTTTTTTGTCAGAGTTAGGTTGATGGTTGGACTAGATGATCTCAACCTAGCCAATTGTATGATTCTATGATTCTAACTTTAGGCAGACACATCTAGTCTTGTCCCAGATGTAAATAAATGCACTGATTATTTTGATACTGTTTTGTGTGTGCTACCTTTGTTAAATACACCATGTTTCAATGTTGGGAAGGGCTTCAGAAAATAGATACTGCAGTTAATAATTATGATCAGTTCCTGGACTGCATCCTCCCACGAATTCTCACAGTGAACACACTCACCACAACAGAAACTAACGGCAAGATGCTTCAACAGGTTTACCTTAGCTTGAATACGTGCTTTTTCTTTTTATAATCGACCGCTACTACACAGACTGCTTCTTTCAAGCTGACAGGAATCTCATTGTGGTAGGGGATGCCAGAAGCAGCAGCTTTTGAATCCTTGTAGAAGCCCATCTCTTGGTTGTTTATGACACAGTACACGTTATGCCATGATCTTTAACACAGGGAAAACAACAAAAGTGTTTATAAATCTGATGTTCTTTACCTGCAGAACTGGAGAAACCTGACACAGTTGTTTCTGTAAGATAATGGATGTGAATACAGCGTGTCTGCAAACTGCAGCCAGCCATTCTCTTATGAAAGCACGGCTTCGTGACAAAAGTACTGACTTTGAGCCAAACAACACAGATTTCCAAAACTCTTTTTGATAGCACGTCTGCATACGCTAACAGTAGAAGGACTGGCAGAGCAGGCAGGCTGCACGCTTGGGAGAGCAAGTGACTGATCTTTTAACGACTGTGCTTTGTTGTAGAAGGAATGCTCATTGTGCTGCAATCTGACAAACAGATTGCATATGAAATCCTTGATTTATAGAAATACTCAGTGGCATCATCCACCTCATTCTCTAATATAGCTATAAAAATCAATAATTACTAGAAATAAGAGTCCCTTGATTAGACTTGGCCACTATCATGGCCTCAAAGTAGTTCTCCAGTGTGAAAACAGCTCCAGCTGAACAAAAGTTATGGTAGCACTGTGCTTATTTATGAGCTGCACTCAGCTCTGCTCAGCACTTCAGCTTCTACCAAATCCATCTGATGCTGGTGTAGCTCACTGCTCGCTAGTGGTGACTTGTTAGCCAAGTCACAAACCTGGCTTCAACAGCTCTCTCAGGTCAGGAAGGACCCCCTTCTGCTTTTCCAGAACAGACAGAAATCTCAGCAGTTTTGCCTGTCTCAGAACTGCACGATCAGGTCCTTAGGAATGGAATCAACCAAGGCATAAAAAAATCCTCTACACCCGCTCCTCTCTTCTGAGCAGATTACAGAGTAGGTGGAAAGTGTTAATGTGCAAACAGAAAATGTCAGACAAATATGGACATTTCAATTCTCACGCCTACGTGATTTTCTTTTCTTGCAGTAACATACAACTTGAGAGATCTGGAATCAAACCCTCTACTGCCACATATTCATCATGTGAAGTGGGAAAGTCATGGTATCTTTATGCCTCAGTTTTCCACTTTCCAAATATGGCTATCACTGCATTTTCTACCATCTTTAGACTGCAACTTCATCAAATATACTGCTCAGCCAGGCGTACACAGTTTCCACAACAGGAGCATAGTCCTGAAAGGTCTTAAGCAGGGGGATAACGCTGTCTTACTCGTGGGGTTCAGATGCAATTGGCTGCATTAAGCATCACGTATCTTACCTGCTCGAGGCTTTCTTGCTGTGTGTCTCCCATTCGTGTTTGCGATGTAAGAAGCCCTCCATCTGAGCTGAAGGAATCTCCTGTGTTTTGGCTGGCAGGGTCGCAGCGGTCTGGGCCTGGACGGCGGTCTTGGCTTTGCGGTCTGCCGTGGGAGAAGGAACGGGACTAGACTCTTTCGAACTCGTCCTCTGGTCTGCAGCTCCATTGACCATTTCGTTTGTTTCTGCAGTTTCTGCCACCTGGGAACAGTTGAAAAAAGGTTCAGCTAGAAGACTTGCAACATTGCAGTATCTTGCAGCTAATCTGTTTCCCTGCACAAAGTGGCTGTGTATAAACTTTGCCTGGAGAATGACACAGGCCAAAAAGAACTTTCTCACACTCTATGGAGACACAGAAGGGCAAGGAAATTAGAAGGTATAAATGGATTAGTACCCATTTTATAGGTAGAGAAACGGGAAAATAACAGCAGCTAAACATCAGTGTGAATTTTACTGTGTTTTGATCTTCTGGTTAATTCATATTCTTTTATATACTGTTATTCCTAAAACGAGAGCATTCAATTCTGTTGCTAAATACTCAAATGTTTGGAACAGTAACAATCACACTTTCTGCAAACCTAGAGGAACAGTAGAAGTTATACACATCAGCCACCTTAAATACATTTATGGCATTGCTGGGGTCTACAAAAGATACAAGTCAGCAGAAGAATATATCAAAATTGCCCAGGAGCATTTACAAAACTTTGCATAAATTATTTGTTTCTGTAAAAGCTCCTCTCCCCCTTTCCCCATTCCCCTAGTGACACAACAAAATCAAAACATGCAGAAATTAGAAAGATTACACCATGCATTTCATCTCCACCATCCCAGTTAGGATATTGGATCTTAAAAACAAGGGAAATGAGGTCACATGTCAATTTATCAAGGTCTTTTTCAGACTTTCGTTATTAGGTGGATTGGATTTTTGTTAAAGGAACTGAAAACCACCACAGTCACACAACATCACACAGCTATTTACCCCCAAAGAAAGACAGAACCAAGGCCTTGCCCATCACTTGCTTTGTTGATCGCGTTGCCTGTCGCACTGTGATCGAGATAGCCTAGAGAGCAGCCATGTTTCCAGCAGCTCTGACTGGTCAAGCTGTCGACGTCTTCAGGAGCCATTCATCCCAAAATCATTTAAATTGGAATCCTAATGGCTATAAGCTTTTGAAATGCAGCTTGGTCCCAGTTCTTTTTTCCTAGTACCATTACTTTGACATGTAGAGCCATTGGTAGCAGCTCAGCAGTTACACAATCAGTGTGTATTATTATTATTATTATTATTAGCGAGTTACTAAAGCTTAGTGCTGCTAATGCTCTAGCAGATTACAAACATTCTGAACTGGTTTTATGCAGACAAGCAGGGATGTGTGAATGGCACAATAATTAGACATTCCCACTTCTGCACGTGGCCTGGACAATTCAAAAGCAGCCGAATTATTATGCAACAAACTGAATTTTGCCACCATTTGCAAGAACTTCTTATACCCACCAAGTACACGTTATTGTACCTCACACCTTTGTACCTCATACATTGACCTAGGAAGATCTAAGTGTCAACTTGCTATGAATATGGGAAGGATTGGTTAACTGCCTTTAAGCAATCTAAATCTCCAAAGTACAGACACTACATCACTGAAACAAGGAAAGAATCACAGCTCATTCCACTTCAGTCATATTTATTTTACTCTCCCTAAAGACATGTAGCCTTACGGCCCAGTTTATCAGAGGAAGCATCTACCCTGCCCTGTTATCCAGTAGAACTAAAATTCAATGACACTGGTTCTTCACAATTACAGTAAGTGTAAACCATCAAACCTCACTTTTTATCCAAATCTCAAAATATAACAAAAATGTTACATTGAAGGAGGGAGAGGGTAAGTAAGATGAGGCTGAAGATTACACAAACACTGCCAGCACAGCTAATATAACACAGGTAGTGAACAAAAGCAACCAGTGGTTCACCAATGAAAACTCAATTAATTAATTGCCACCAGTGCTGATCACCAATGCGTTCAAGAAAAAGGACAGCCCTTTGCAAATGATTTTGACCAGTGATGGTTACTGAACTTCAAACTCTCCGCCTTTCAACTGGCTGGATCCCTGCCCAAGAGACATGAAGCCTTTGTGACCAGCATTAAGGAATTACAGAGACCACAGTAACTTCTCTCAACAACTTAAATAAACTACCCAGACCTCCCTGTTACCTAAGCTGATGCTGGAAGTAGCATGTTTCCTCTAGCAATACTGGCAAGATGTGAAAATACTACTGATTCTGAGGGACCTATAACTGCTAATCTGAAGTAAAACAAACCAGTTGCAAACCAGCAGCCACTGCACAGCTCCTCAACTCGTTTTTATTGGAAATAAATCTGCAACCCTGTGGTTTTAAAAGATAACTTCCAATTTCAAGCACATCATCAGACCTGTAACTTCTACTTTAAATTCTACTGATTGTAAAAGGGCTATGAAATGCTTTTCTGATGCTCTTTCACGTTTTATTTCCTTTTCATGTGTTATCTACAATTAATAGAAAACAAGCAAAATAAATCTGAATCATAAACAGCTATGCGAAGAATGTGTCATGAAAATAGAGAAAAAACAGGAGCTAAACATATTTTAATGGAAACATGCATCGGGCATGCAGAGACAATGCAACGGAGGACAAATATTAATAGCAAACTGTACTGTTACAACAAAACAGTTAGCAATGTACATGAATACAGTTCTCTCAATGGTGACTGAGAAGTTAGTTGCAAGTTCTTTAGTAGCTACAGACTATTTCTGAGATATTTAAATCAGGACTGTAACATGCAACAAGACATGGTGACAATGACTGGAGACATCCCTTTGATTTTCATAGTGCTTGAAGTAACATCATATTCAGTTCATCAACTTAGGTCTCTGCACCACAGCCTAAATAATAGAGATGTATTTACCTTTTTCAAATGCAAATAGATGATAGCCTATATATATTGTTCTGGCATAAGTACCAGTTTAATGTTTTAAGCCAGCATAATAGGCTACCATAAATAGGTGAAATCTTACACCTCTAGTGCCTAAAATGATGACCTTAATCAATGACTTAATTACTTTTTCTTCATCATTAAAGTGTGATTTTTATGTATAAGTGTACTAATACAAGTAAAAAAAGTGTATCTATATAAATTACTTTTACATACTACTTTTTTTTCCAGAATATATCTGAACATGGAGTCTGAAGATACAGCTATACTGCTTTGAGAACTGTAATACTCTTACAGGCACAGAGAACTGGTGTAGGTAGTCACCAGATCATTTGCATAAGTTTGTACAGAATTTTTAAAAGCGTTAAGAAACTATATGTTGTTATCCTGACAATAGAAAAAAAAACATGCATCATGAAGGGGAAAGACAAGTTACAGAAAAGTACAGTTACTGAAGCACATCCTTTCAATCACCGTTCTCACTTTTCAAGCTCAGCCAATACAGACCAATTGAGCTGCCCTCCTCAGCTACTTGTCAGAATTCAAGGTTCTGATCAACAGCCTCAGATCAGAAATAGTACAGCTGTGTACATCTGATGTATTGCAACACAGGATTCAATGAAGTGAGCTAAAAAGCCCTCATGAAAGACTGAAGTGCAGATGACAAAGATTAACATAGAAATGCATTATTTATCATAAAATAAGAAAAAAAAAACCCTCAGCAGACAGGTGATGTATAAGGTTGTGGTAACCAACAAGATGATGATGATCTGGGACGCACTTGCAGGCCACCCTGCATTCCTTGCCATGACTATATATCATTTTATAAACATTGGTGTGTACAACAGACAGCTCCCTTCATAGCTTTTATACTAAAGATGAACTGAAAGGATTTACTTAAAGAAAGAAAAAGGTAGAACTGCTCAGTATTCTAGAGCATTGACAGAATCTGTGTGCAGACCCGGAAGTGACTGGGATGGGCTCTCTGAAAGACAAACTTATGCTGAAAGGCATTTCCTCGCAGAGTCCTAGCCCAGGACAACCATTTCCTATGCAGTCCTGGTAAGAGCACCAATGTCCACCGATCGGGGGCAGGCAGGAGCCCTTCCTGCACTTCATACAACCTCAGAGATTGAGGTTCAAAAACACAAGAAAAAGAAGTGTCATTTTTATCACTGCTCAAAGCATTAATTGAAACAATTAGGCTTTGGAGGAAGGTAAGGAGAGGTAAGCCAGTTTTTACTACTGTGTTGCATTAACTATATATACATATTTACTAGCAATTTCTTTTATGGTTTCACATTAAGATTATTGGCATGCATCCTGGTTTCCCTGGGACATTCCCCACCAAGAAGGAAAGAATAAGACATGGATCATTCAACCAGCATCTATATAAAATAAAGAGCTGGGATCTTAAGCCGATGTATTTTATTTAGTTTTCAAGGAAAAGCGTCACAACCTCCCCATAAAGGTCCGCACCCTACTCTCATTTATTTACACCACTGTCTCTCCAGTGTCAGTAAATCAAATTGCTGTAGTGTAAATTGACAGGACCAAGGCAAAATGGGCCACAAAACAGCCATTCAGCAGTATCACAACTATCCATAAGGACTAAACACCAAGATAAATCTAGATACTAGTATTTAATGTTTTATTCATGTTTATTTTTATCTGCAGTCAATGAGTCCATTCTGCATGGAATGTTACACAACTAACTTAAGGCTTTTATTTGTTGATAGTTACAACTTTCCCCTCCTTCCCAGCCTTTACTGCCAAGCTTGTTTGCATGTAGTATCTTTGGCCTTGTCAATAACTCGCTTGCTAATGCAGCTGATTTAATAATGTCACCGTGCTGAAACCTGTTAGTATAACTCAATACATCATACCTGTCAGATTCTAGTTCTCTTCTTCATTATGATGTAATCTCATTAAATCTCAATTACTCATATAAAGGATGATTTAGCTGGAAAATCTTAACACTATTAGTGACATGAAAAACTCACAGTAAATAACATGAAATAAATGTGTCACCTCAAAGCAACTGAGTGTTGTGGGGATATTCAAATAAGCAAGAATTAAAGTGAAGCAAATATATCTCCAAGGGGCTACTAATTAAATAAAAGTCAACTGATGGGAAGGAAGAGAAAAGCAGCAGGAAAATCTGAAGCCAAAAGATTAAACCAGTACCAGTAACCCGTACTGAAAAAAGGCATCTTTTGCTGCAATTGATTCTGTATGTCACAGTCCAGACCACGATCGGTCATTGGCTGTCCGTCTGCTAATAAAGTTTTTGTAGTTTTGGTAGGTTTGGGAGCGGTAACTAACCCGTGGAGATTCCTGGTCTGATGGCAAACCATTTTGGGAAACCTGTTCTCCTTTTGTCCCATCCCTGCTGGGAGAGAGGAAACAGAAAAGAAATTGTGTTAAGTTCTTTAAAGTCTTTTTTACCAAAAATCTTTTTTACCAAAATGAGATTTTCCTACTGAGTAATGGACACCTCAAAATCCAAGCAAGTTCTCAAAATCCTCATGCCCAAATCTATTGTTAAGAGAGATAAACCCAGGCTTTCCTGACAGCTTACAAATAAGCCTACTCCTATCACATAAGTAATTTTATAAATGTTAATGTTCCATGGACATGGCTTGAAAGCTATATGTAACTGATACTCATCAAAGAAGAAAGCCAAGATTGTTCAGAGATTTTAATTCATAACACAGGCCTTATAAAAACAGCATTTTTACTTTAGGGCCTCACCTCAGCAGTTGTAAAACTGTGTTATGACAAAATGTTGGAACATTCAATTTGGGAGTAAATTCAGATGTCTGGGAAAGGTCCTGTAGCCACAAACTACACCCACCAAGTCTTCTAAAAAGGGTCACATTACAAAACCATAAAACCTCCGGATGCTCCCTTCACAATACAGATTCAGCCCAGTAACTCTTGTCTGAAGAACCTGTGTGAAGTACACAGTCCAGCTCCCCACACCCTGGGCTCACCGTTGCTGCTGAGAGTCTGCGTCCTCTGCAGCCTTTGGGCTTGGCTCTGGAGTGGGTGGCTGTCTCTTCCTCTCCTCTTCCTCTTGCTGTCTACGTACTTCCAGCAGTTCCAACTGAGAAATGAAACATTTTTGTGCAATTTAAAGCACTGCATATTTTCTAAAAACTAAAAAAAAACTCCGTACGTTTTTCTGAAACGGTACTGAAATTAAAGTTTATTGGAATAAAATTTTAAGGCATCAGTCTTTAGAAATATTAATCATGCAAAGTTAGTGCACTGGAAGTCATGCAGTGTCAGACCCTTTAACACCAAGAGGACTGCTCGGGCAGCAGCTTGCCATTGTCGTTGGTTTTTTTCTATTTCACTCAGTTTGAATGAAACAAGAAAGGAATTCAAGCTATTATAATATTGCCTGCTTGCCATACGTAGAAATAGTGTTCCACATCCAAATGCCTGAAATTAACCTAATAAATAAAACCAGCACCATGTCTGAAGATGCTGAGAAACCCAAATTCATTTTCTCTGCAGCTGTGACGCTCAGCATGTTTGAAAAATCAAGCCACTTCAATTTTAGTGGCTAAAGTAAAATTGTTCTCCAAAGATGATAACATGCTCTCCAAGCATTAATTACTGACATTGCAGCTGTACTGAAAATGTGCTTCTTTCTTTGCCTTATTATGTCTTTCTAGGGGACTGGAGCAGGCAAAACACAACAAAAAATTCTCATGAACCCTCCTCCCCACCACTGTCTCCTCACACTGTTCGCTTCTTTAACTGAAAATAATGTCAAGTGTTCTGGTTCATCTTTTCTCAGAATCCCCCTTCCCTTTCAGCAGTACAAGCTGTATGGCAGAGGCCTGGGACAAACTGCTCAGCTCTTAATTTGCTTTGGGGTCACCACTCCTGGGCCTGAGACAGCTCTTGCTGACTACTAATGTCATTTGTCACTTAGGCTTTCATTCCAGGTTGTTGAGTTCAGATGAAGCTGGGAGGGTGTTAGTATAGTTGGGAACATGGGAATTCAGGCCCTGGGTGATTGGCTGAGGTTAATCAACAAATGGAGACGAGTCCGGTGATGCTGGGAGTTATTCTGAACAATCAGGTGGCACCAAAATGAAGGGGAATGACCAAAAGCAGTTATTCTTGCCTTATAGCACTCACCGTGGTCAGTCTTTCCAGTGCTGCAAATCTCTCATCCCAAGTAGCTGCAGATTTTTCAAATGCTTCATGCCGCTTAATTAATTTTTCCACTTCATCGACACTTTGACCTATTTCACGACTGGACAGGTAGGGCTCCTGCCCCAGCAGCCAGGCCTCTGCCACACTGGCATCTCTTGAAAACTGGTGTACCTCCAAAACTGAGGAAAGAACATACAGGCACGAGCACTGTTAATGTCAAAGAGCATCATGAAGTCATCAGGCATCTTCTGAATCTACCTAAACATAGCTCATGGAAAAAAGTAAATGTATTTGACTATTTTCCTCAACTAAGCCCACTGAAATGACTCATTTAAAAGACAGAAATTTATCTTGGTGGCTTTGCTTTGAGGAAAAATAAAAGCTGAGGCCTATTTTCCTTTACAGACTATTACATTTTGCAAATTCAGTGTTTCCTTTTTATCCTAATCTGCTGTAAACTACTAACTTCAGAGCAGAAAGTCTGTTATCTGCTGGTTTCCTTCCTCATACTGGCCTGTCTGCAGAACAGGTAGACGGTAGGTTTAGGTCCCTTCAGCAAGCACTATTTCTGTGCTTTATACCTGTCTATAATGCTACACTTCAAGGTTTCCTTCCATCTTCACTGATGGAAAAAAAAAAAAAAAGCTTTCACAGCTTTTGTGACTGGAAACCAGCAATTTTGATAAATAACACAAACACCCAAACTGAGGGACAATC
>JAOXNG010000021.1:5361179-5374000 GCA_028566535.1 Scolopax minor
TTTTGTTTTCCTTTTTTTTTAATGATATAGTGGGAAAAAAACAGGTCCTAGGGAACACAACCACATTGACACAGAGGTGAGAAGAGCTCTAAGAGCCAGGGCGTTTTTGTATCAGAGATGTTACAGGGGAAGGGAGAAGCTGCTGCTAATAACACTAGAATTTTTGCTAATCTGTCATGTTTTTACTACCCAGGAAGGAGCAATTTAAGCCAAGCTCATGGTTAGCTTACGCAACGCAGGAAAACAGACTGCATCTAGGCAACCAAGCAGTAAACATCATTTGCCCACTTCACGATCATCGTTTTGTTTGTTTCTTGTATGAAACCTCAGCTGTCGGGCAATTCCATTCAGACACACTGCAGTGACTCCCAGTCTCTAGGAGCTGTTTAGCATGTGCAGAAAATGCACTGACTCCTGAATTTAAAAGCACAGCCTTGTCACAGTCAGCTCTCTTTACAGGCTTCAGATAAGGAGAGCTAGTTTTTCATGCACATCACAGGCAAGGCTCTGATTAATTCCTCATACTAGGAACAAGATTATTCCTAACTTTAAAATGTTGCCTTCACTGTAAACATTAAAAATCATCCAGTTTAATCCTGCTGTCCTCTTATTTCTAACCTCCTATTCTTCTGACTAGTGTTTTGTAGAAATCATTTGAAACCTCCTGCACCAGCCCACATCCATATATACAGCTGTAGACAAAATTCTTAATAAGTTCAGTGCTAATCCCACCAGATTCCATACAATCGATTTATACCGCAGCAGAAAGTCTTCACTGCTTTTGGCCATTTTCCCTGTCCTTAGCTTAGATGACAAAAGGAAATACAATTAATGAGAAGAAAAAAAACTCCACAGATTAATTTTTGCAGGGTTTTGGGTGGTGCTTTTTTGAATTGTTTACTCTGCACTAAATACCCCTGGATGACTTGACTGCAAAATGCTGAGTGTTCCAGTCCTCATAGAATACGGGGTAAGAATAGTCTTCTGCAGGATGCAGCTTTTAGCAGCAAAAGATGTAAGTTACCTCTTGACAATCCTGAAGAAACTTTTGAAGATCCCTGTTATCTTTCAGTCTCATCAGAAGTTCACTGGCTGCTTCACGGTTCTTCCTATGTCTAGTGAAAAAAAAAAAAAATAACAGCAGAGTTAAAAAACCTTTAAGTAGGCATTTCATGCAAAACTGTTATTTGTTTCTGCAGCCTCTTTGGGACACCTGTATTGAGTAAGTAGGTGGTGTGTGTCTCTTACTGCCTTTCAAATGAAGAGCATTTTTGAAGCTCAGATATGCATGTGATATTAAGTTACAACTAACTCTGCTTAAGTTAGAATTGACTTGTTTTTGTGACTAGTTAAATACACAAGGAAAATTTGAAAGTCAGTGGAGTTTCACAAGTGTTACAAGGATTTTGGCCCACTTATTTCAAGACCACAGGAAAGTTCAGACTGTTTGCCAAAAAACATGAGAAAGCTATCTTCAAAATTGCAACAGTAGGATTGCATGTTCCATTGCTCTTGCAAAGCATGTACTCGCTCTTTGTAACATTCCTTCCCTAGGGCTCAGCACCTCCTTCTCCTGAGCAAAGCTGGAGTACTTTATATAACCTTCCAAATGCTGCATCTAACAAACAATGCATGCAACACACTCGTGGTTTTCTACAAATAGAAGCTTTATGCACACTGGAACATATTTTCCAGAGCACTTAAGAGTAGAGAGAAGAAAAGAAACGGTTAGTCTACAAACCCTATTTTTAATCAATAATTGTTTGTCTCTTGAAGGATGACTCAAGCTGGCAGTCCCAAAGGTTTTGGTGGGTTCAAATGGACATGGTGCCTGAAAGCCGATTCCCAAGGTATCTCTGAATACATTCTTAACTAATGCTTAATTTGGAATAGCCTGAATGTCCTTCAGGCAATTTAGATGGAGGAGGCAAAGAAAATATTTTTTTTAATTGCTCATTGTGTTAGATTTGTCCACATTTCACTGAACAAGCTCTTAAAGGGAAATATTGCTGCCCCTTGTAGTAACCTAAGATAAAGAGGGACAGCAAGTTGGAAATTATTTTTAAGGATGGCAATTAATACGACTATCTCAGCACATACTGGCCATAGTTAAATAAATCCATGTTAGTGGAAATATCCAGAGGCTCATAACATTCTAGAAGACTAAATTACATGTTGATGTGTACAACTCAGTAGATTAAGATACCACTTTTCCTGATCTACAATAAGTTACCAGAGCAAGCTGGCACAAATTCAGTGACTTCAGAAACACAAGGAATACTTAGGGGTACGTATTGCATAAAAGCAAAAGGTCTGTAGGCAGAGGATAGGAGAAAACCCTTTACAGGACTACAAACTGCTTCTCTTTTGTCTCAACAGCTTCCTCTGAATAACCAGACAAGCTGTGGCAAGGAAGACATATGTAACCATCAAAACAACGGGCTGGAGTCTAAACCCAGGTAATCTTGACATTTTGACAGGTGTTATCTGAGAAAGCAGAAAGGAAAGGAAACACAAACTGTGCCTTAGGAAAAAGCTCTATAAGTAGCTAACATCATTGGGTTTGACTCCACTCTTTCTTGTCTGGTTTTTATATGCCTGAGAAAATACAGTGCATTACTGAGGTTGCTAAAATGAAGCAAGGAATTGCTTGGGTGATTTTATCATGGTGATTTCATAGATTTAAGGTAGATTACGTTATAGATCCATCTACTCTGGAGAGGACACAAACTGTGCAATTATAAGGAGAATTTTCATGACATATTTGAACAGAGTTAAGACTAAGTAGAGGAGTTCTTATGTTGACAAAACTTGAGTTTTAAAAAGCTAACAAAAATATCTCCCAGAGAGTGTTGGAAATAATAAGATCAAGAACTTTGAAGGGAAACCATGCAGGTTTCCAAAACCAAAAAAGGATGATGACATGGCTTTATTTTGGGGGTTTTGGGGGGTATTTGTTTTCTTTTTTGTCCTCAGCATAACAAATATGATCTTAGGCACATAGAGCTATTTGACTGTAAAAGGTTGTTTGGTCATCCAAGTTGATCTATAGTGGGACTGAAAGATGAGATTCTCTGAAGAACAGGGCTTAATTGTAACAAGGTTGAACTGGATACTTGCAGATGTGGTAGTAGTATTTTAAGGATGGACTCTGCTGGAACAGGCAGGAATTCCTGTATTTTCATCATAAAATTGATGTTATGGGAATAAAGAGCCTTAAGAATTTACTTAGTCTGTTCTCCTGCCCCAGAGAGGCTCTGTCTAAACACCACAGGGAGCCAGAGGGGCATGTTGGTGTGGTGGCCAGGCTGGACTGCAGCTCTGCTGAAGGCTACAAGCACTCAGCCATCACTGGAGGGCAGAGAAAAGCACAAAGCATATTGTTCAACTGTTGATTGCAGTCATCACTATGAAAACCCTGCTCTTCTGAGACAGACACGGCAGAGAACTCAGACCCTGTCACACGTAAGCTTGTCAATAACTGCTTCTTACTACTAATTTGCTGAAATAGTTTGTGGAAGCAAATCTCACACTCACACAAAAGAGTTTGCTCTGCAGACTCTAGTTATTTAGAATGACTTTGAATTAATGTGCCTGTTTACATAAATAATCACACGTATGACTTACACTGTAGCATTATCAAGGGCACATTAAAGGAGGCTTCCCTATGGATATACAGAAGAGGCAATCTGAGATCCAAAAGTACAAGATAAGCCAGACCTATGTGTTAGGAGGGCATAGGGAATGTACCCTAGTTATTAAAACATGGGGGCATCTTCCTTCTGTGGCAACATTATGAAGAAGCAAAAACAGGAAAACGACATCTGTTTGGCTCAAGGGAGTGTCTGACCAAATTAATCCAAGGGCAGAGCACCCAAATGTGCCACAATGTTACTGTGCTGCTTCCCAGAATGCTAACAACCCTGGAAACTGACAAAATCACGTTTAGTTTAACTATAAATCTGTGTGTTTCAAAGCCCATGCAGAAGTACTAAATCTTAGCCATAGCATGAGTGCAACTGCCTGCTAAGAACGCCGAGCTATATGCAAGGCAGTTCTAGCTCCTTCAGGTGTGCCAACAAACAAGGGGCACTCTCCTTTCTGAAGGGGCAAGAACAAAAACGTTCTCTGCTGAGCAGAAAGTTGCACAAAACCAAAACCAGATCAGAATCCGAGTCAGGTCTGCCACTGTCTTTAAATTAAGTCTCATTTGCAGAATTGGAGGGGCCACGAGTAGGCATGTAGACTAAGGCAGTCCTCTCCGTTTTCTCTGAGAAGAATGGGAGGAGAAAATGCTTTCCCTCTGGCTGGCAGAAACAGCAGCAGAAGTCACCAAAGCAGGGATAGCTGCATTGGGGAGATTAGCTTCTTTTATCTGGAAAAGCTAGCTAGTGATAGCTTTATTCAAACCCATCTTCTCCTTCCCTCACCCCTTCTCTGTGTCCTTATTTCCATTTATTCTTCCCTATGAACTACACTAAAAGATTGTGCATTAATATTGATTTCCTTTTGAACAGCTTCACTTCCCCACTCTGCTCTCTCCTCTCCTTCCTTAGCCTGATGCCTGCCTTGTCTATTTAGAAGGTAATAATTTTAAGGCAGCGTTTGTCTGCTCTACCAACAGTGGTGTCTCCTCTGGGATAGCTTGCAGGCATGACCATAAAAAACACTATTAACAATACTAAACATTACACAGAGCTCCATATAGGAAGTACGGAGCCACTGCACATATCTGTACTTGTTTGTTTTGGTCCTTTGTTATACATCCAGGTGGAGCTTGGTTGGTAGAGCAATTTTTTTAAAACCAAAGAGGCTTCCTTTGCTACCACTCCCACTGCACCCAGCCCTAAAGCTTTGTTCTTATCAGCCTAACAGACCAGGGAGCAGTTACAGGGATTTCCTGGTCAGCACTACATGGTTTTGCAGTGCATAAATAGCCTTGGGATTGAGGAAATGCATTGGAAAAGTGGGCTTAAAAAAATACAGTGTTTAGGACTGCCTGCCATTCAGAGTAGGAATTCCAGGCTATGTGCAACAGCCGTGACAGGCCATGTAGCCAGTCTCAATGCCACAGGACAATAAGGACACAGAGGAGTAACTGCACTGGGGGGGAAACAGTCACCAGAGCACGACAGCTGAGGCAGCAGGAACCTCTCTCCAGAGCACACAGGACAGAGGCTGACACTGCCTCCCACTCCAGCCACCTCAGAAAGGGCTGCAAGAAACAGCTGACCATTTACAACTGTATCCTTAGACACTATCTTAATATTCCAAAAGTTGAGAAAGAAGACACCTAACCAGAAGGCAAGGATCAAGACCTCCTGCTTTCATAAATGGATAGGAAAACATACAGCAGAGGACATTGAAAGTCATAGAGGGTAAATAAGGAAAATTAATTTGCTATCTTTCTCCTTGATAATCTCCTCTTCCTGGCCTTTGCAGATTCTCATTGGGATCTAAAGAGAGTCAAGCCAGTTAAGGAGAATGGGAGGATGAGGGATCCCTGGGGTTATGTTGTCAGAGGGCTCAGAGGCCCTCAGCAAGCTCTGGGAACAGGAACTCCTTTCCTGGAGCCGTGGCTACGGCGGGTGTGTATACAGAAGAACGTGTTTGTCCAAACAGGAAAGGCACAACATTTTCTGAACTACTTCAGTTCAGTTTCTTCTTGGAGATAAAGGCATCTGGACAACTCTGAGCTTACCAACTGTGGGAACATGCAAAACTGATAGAAGTGCTGTCAGTAACATTTTACATGAAAGTTCTGTATTAGCTTATTGCTGTGTTCTGATACTTGTGATTGAGAAGTGCCTTGAAAGACTCCACTATTATTCAAATCACAAGCAGAAAGAACCATGTCATCAAAACTGAACAGTTCATTTTCACAAAAAAGAAACTCTCTGTGTTCTATAGCATCCGTACTACAGCTGAAGAGACGAAGTAAAGGACTTTTTCTGGGATGAAAGGCACATTTGTACCAATGCTTCCTAATCTGATTTCAGAAAGGCCAGACAAGCTGGAGAAGGTGATCGAAGCCAAGCTGGTGGGGTAAATACAATTCCAATTGTACTCTTGAAGAGCCACATTCCTTCCTCAGAGGAAGGACAGGAACACATTATTATAATTACATCAGCTAGGAGGTAGCAGACGAAACAAAGACTTGAGGAACCAGGTATAGCTAACTGCTACAGCTCCCACCATAATGTAAAGTTTGTGAATACTCCAAAAATTATATAGCAACACTCATATAGCCAAATTCTGCGTTGTGAGCTCATTAGCTAGTAAGTCTCTAGAAAATGGGAGAGGTAATATTTAATTAAGATTAGCCTGCCAAATTTTTGAAACACTGCAGTTTCTGTTTTTTCCACAGGACAAAGAAAACAGTCTGCAGCAGGCATTTTCTAACATGTTATTTTGCCTTTGGATTCTGGTAAAAGGTTTAGAGAACAGAACTAAAGTATGAACAGCTACATTCTGCTATTGTTCTCGCTTTACCTGTCATCAATAGAGTCCACTTTCTCCTGGATCTTATCAGAGTTTATGTTGCCATCACTAACTAGCCTCCTGCCAGTCTCTACAACTGCATTGATCTTTTCTTCATTGGCATCCATCGTGGTCATGAAATCCTCCTGTTTTTTAATAGCAGCTTCTGCTCCTTCCAAGGTAGTGGGCATTTCCGTGTGTGCCAAAACATACTCCTGTGATTAAAACATAAATCACAGAGATAAAAGTATTATGCTTAGGCTACACTGCCTCCTCTAACAACAGATTCACCACATATAAATCTGAATATGAAAAGAACAAGAACAGCTAGAAGTAAAACACCAAAAGCAAATTTACAGTTTAAAATAAATAAATCTATAGTTTTAAAAAGGGTAGTTCATCTGTTTGAAGCTCTCCTGCCAGATGATCTTTTTTGTTAATTGCTTGTGGGCAGTATATGGTGCCAACCTGTAGAAATTACATAAGGTGGATCTTGACTACTTGCCTGGTTATTAAGAAATGCTTCTGCTTGCTTGGTATCTCTGAGAAATAGCTGGTAGGCATGAGACTGGGAAAGGAGATTTTGCCTGTTCTCCCACATTTTGTGAAGCTCATTCCATCCAGTGTCCAAAGCTTGTAGGCGCTGGCGTAAGAACATGTATTGAGCGTCAGTTTGCCCTTGTGTCACCATCTCACCCATGTCCCTCATTTTCTGATAATCTTCCTCATAATTGTTGATTTCATTCTTAATATTCTCATGCTGAGTGAGCAGCTTCTCAGCCTCTGTCAGTGTGTTTGGCATATCTTCGGATGCAATTGCAGTCTGTGTTCTGGATAGCCAAGACTGGAAGTCATCCAGATCTCTCAGGAACTGCTGCAGTTTGCTTGCCTCTCCCAGGGACTCTTCCCGGTTCTTCAGGGTGGTCTTCATTTCTTCCCATACATCGTTGATTTCTGCAAGCCGTGAAAGGATAGCTTGTGCCTGGTCAGGATGCTCTGATTCCAGTTTTTCTGCCTCTTTTTGCAAGTCGCTTAGCTTGGCTTCAATGGCTACCAGGTCGCGTTCCATGCCTGTCAGCTTCCTCTGGAGGGCCATCACTCCAGCTAGATCATTACCTAGATCCTGTGTGGATTCGATCACTTTGGTCTTTTCCCTGATCCAGGATTTGGTTTCATTACATTCAAGATGGTAGTTCTGGATACTCAGAGCAGAGAGCAAAGCATCCTTCTTCCTATCTACCAGTTCTCTGAACTGGCTCCACCTGAAATTTGTGAGGAGAGAAAAGCAGAGGAATTTAATTTTGTGTATAATAAGGTATAAGGATATGGCAACATTGCTGAGCGAGCAGCTGCTCACATTAGCTTGGTAAGCCATGAAATAACCTAACTATTCATGGGTTTTTCAGTCCTTCCCATATCACCAATAGTTTTAGCAAAACAACCATTAACCAAGATATGGCATGTGTTTTAGAATATGACAAGTATATCAGCAACATTGAGTCCTTAACTGTATAATTTTTCCTCAAGTGAAAAATTGCTAGTTATACTTAATTTTCACACTGAATGTAGTCTCTCAGTTTATTTTGAAGTCAAAAAATGAGTGAGTTTACATAAAATTATATTGGTTTCTTTTTTACCATAATTATTACAGTAAATTTCCAGCTCTCAAATCAAGGTACCGATACACTCGGGACCTGACTGAAGTCAATAGCAAAACTCCTTCTGTTAATCAAATATTTGAAAGGCACAGCTCATTTTCTTTTTGAAGTTTTAAAGGTCTACACCTTGAAGATAGTCCACATAACAGTATCAGAGTATCTTTAAAAAGACATAAAAGAAATACAAATAAGCCCCCTGTACTTGTTTCAACCATGTGTCGTGTTTACATGTTCATGAGGCCTCTACTTACCTTGTATTGAGTTTATCTTGCTGTGCTTTGATCTCCCTCTCACTCGGATGGCCACTGTGCATTAGCTGTCTAGCAATTTGGTTCACTACTGCAACACGGGATGCCTGATTGTTCATTTCTGGTTCTAAACTTTCAAATCTGGAAAGGGGGAGGGGACACAAACAAACAAACAAACAAAAATATTACAGGGGCATTAGCGAATCTGAGCGAAAGGCAAGCTGAGAAAGGCAGCTGGTGTAAAAAAAAAGTTCCACTCGATATTCCCCAAACTTCCCGGTAAGGTCATTCTCACCTGTGCTGGATCACTTCCAAGTCCTCCAGCTTCTCTGGAATCTGCATATTATTCAGCCACTTCTCCTTTTCGTTAATCCAAAGCTCACAAGCATCTGCCTCACTGAACATCTTATAGAGAGCAAGGGTGTCCTGCAAGGCCTGTTTACGCAGCCGAGTCAGCTCAGCAACCTCTTTGTATCGCTCCTCTATTCCGGACAATCTGCCTTGCACGTCTGGAGAGCCCACGTGTTCCTGCGGTAGAGCCTTTGCCTGTTCGTGAAGAGAGTCAATTGTTGGTCGGTAGCTTGCAATCTCTTCAGCCACGTCTTTGTGTTTCTTGACCAAGGACTGAGTGGAATATTCATCATGTCCAACATCATTGCTGGAAACAATTTTGAGGATGTCCAACATCCATGCATCAATGTCGTCAGCGTCAGCCTGGAACTGGTGAAGGAGAGAGGCTTCCTCCAGACGCTTCTTCCTAATGGCAGATAACTGTTCCAAGTTAGCCCACTGCTCCCGGATATCCTTAATTCTTTCTCTGATTTTCTCAGACCCAAAATGCTCCTCCGCAATCATGTCTTCACCTTCTTTTATCGCCTGTTGAAAGTGGCCACTACGACCACTCATTTCATCTTCAAATGCCTTGTGTTTACTCAGGAGACGGACGACACTGGTTAGGTCCTTTCCATAGTCATCAGATGAGAGTATCTGTTCCTTCTCCCTGATCCAACCCTCTTCTTCAGCCATTTCCCAGAAGAATTTCCAGAGGCGCCGGGACTCCTCCAGGCGGGCCCGGCGCTCAGCTGCGAGCTGGCAAAGCTCTTGGTAACAGAACTCCATGTGGGCAACACGGTCCCTGATAACTTGGGGGTCACACGGTTTGTAACCTGTTCAGATAGAGAACGTACATTACGACTTGGACTGATTCATTTTCATCTCTACAGCTGGGGCATACACAGAGTTCTTAATTCCTGTTTATTCCATCTATGAAGTCAACAAAAAATAATTCGTATTTAGTCTCCTGAAAGCGAGTGTGAATTATTCAACCTCCATCATACAGTAACACAGATTAGAAAATACTGTTTGTTGCATAAAGACCAAAAAAACTAAACCTACAGAAAAAAAACCTAAGGATGATATTCAAGGTATTCATGACTCTTTTCAGTGAAATACAATTCAGTACTCCAGATTTATATACACAACTGCACAAAACGAACATAATTTGCTCTAGTTAATGACACTGGTTTAGTGGAATCACTTTTATTTAGCATAAATTGGGACAGCATCAGACTGGGTTCAGTAATTTGTATCGTTTGCAGCAGAAATACAGAAGAGGGAACTAATGGTGATTACTATAAAGATGCAGGAGCTGCTGGGTAGGAGCACGACATCCCACGCAAAACACAATGCCACAGTGAATTCACATGAAGGTACCTGGAGTAATTAATCATTGACACAGTGAATATAAAAGGAACTAATTAAGCTGGATTCTCTTATTCTAGTGCTGAAAACTAATCTAACGTGCCTTGCAGAACTAATAAGGCTTACAGATAACTTTATATACAATTAAAACAAAGAAGGATGTGCTGGTGGCCACTTACCTTCTCCATCAGTGGCAAACTTCTGAGCAGATGCATTGACCCCTCTCACTCTCTCAGCTTGAATAGCAATGTCAGCTTCCACAAGAGCATGTTTCTGCAACAGGTCTTCAACTCCTAACAAATGTTTGCCATAGTCTTGAGACAGCAGAAGCACCTGATCCAAATGTAGAAGACAAGTAAAATGGGCTGAAGGCCACAAACTGTGTTTCTTAATGACTTCAGGCATTACACTGTTCTCTGTTGTTACACTGATGTAAGCCCAGGGGAACACCAGGCCCATGAGGAAAGCTATTTCAAATGTACAGAGACATGGCTGATAGGAATTTGAGCCACTATTTTTAAAATCCCTGGCAACCGTTAAGACCTTGACTGCTCTTTAATGCAGTTTTAGGTCTGGGATGACAAGAAGCTAAGTTAGCTCAGCACAACCAGTGGAAAGCTCTCAGCCCAGGTGCTGCAAGCTGCCACTGAGCTACACACACATTTCTTTCCTCCAGCAGCTTCCAAGTTCTGCTGGCTGATGGACAGGAACAAAGTCATGGTCCTTTCCCTTCCCAGATCCCAGGAGAACAGGCAGGAAGAAATTCATGCTTTTTAAAGCACAGAGGTGAAGAGGTGACTTGTTCCCCATGTAAAATGTGATAAAGAGACATTATTTAATTCCCTTTCACCAAAATCGTCATGCTTACCCAAGCACTATGGCCAAAGCCTTTGTCCCTTATGAGACAGGCATGAAGCTGAAAAGTAGCTTTTTATAGCAGTGAACTTGTTCTTTCTCCTTACTTGTTTTTAGTATTTATTTTTTAAAAATCATTATGAGGTACAAGGAATTTCTTCACCACTCTTGAATATGGTTCTTCTGCATTTGTCTATTAAACTAAGGGGCAAAGGAATCTTAAAAAACTACCAAAGAAAAGGACATCTGCATCTCCCCAGAGTATTTGGTCTATATTCTCAAATGGCTAACACCTACCTTCATCTCATCCATCCAGTCCATAATGTACAGCATTTCCTGGAAAATCTTTTGCAGACCGAGATTCATCTCCAGCCTCTGTCTCCGTGCTCTGAGCAGTTCCAGGAGATACTCCCAGAGGCGGATAACGTTGTCCTTTCTTGCCGTAATGCGTTTGATATCGTGGTAATTTTCGGTTTCCAGCTCCTTCGCAACCGCAACCACAGCTTGGACTCGTTCTTCATAGGCTGCAATGTCTGTCTCAATGGCCTCGTGTTTCTTTGTTGCGGCCTCGACTGCTGGAAGGTCAAAGCCAAAATTATCCTGTAAAGACAGAGACATTTCTTCACTAACGGCTGCTGAGGAGAAAAGCCCTACTGCTCAAACTCTAACCTTATTGCTGATTGTGCAGAATACATTGTTAGCAAATTTGGGATCTCAAAACGCTATGAAAGGTCTTTTTTAATAAAATCGGAGATACCTCTGATAACCAGAGAACTAGTGATAAAATCAGAAACATCATTTACTACTTTTAGGAGAAGAATCATAGTAGCCATTAGGATTAGGCTGGGGCTTTACTTATTAAAGTAATCTCTAATATTAAAAAATAAAATTAATTCCTGGATTATTTCTACTGAATTGATCAAAATATTCAGATAAAGAAAATCTTGACTGTGGGTAGATGTTTCCACATCAATATCTCCTAAGTACAGACTGATAGATTCAAGGAAGGAAGATCCCAAATACATTAAAAACATAGGACATACAATACATACTAAACTAAATATACATTTGCACAGACATACAATAAATATAAATATACATAGTTTCAGTCACATATGAGGCACGCAGGCTTTGCAAGAACTGTATCCTATAATTACGTATGAAAATAATTTTAGTCACACGGGCAATTTTCTAAAGCAGCACCTGAGAAACGAGACGTTGATTTTCACTCAGCCAAGTTTCTCTCATAGCTGCCTTGCGATCAAATCTGCGTGCAAGTTGTTCCAGTTTCTCTTGTCTGATGAGCTCATTTCGCAGTGCCAGTTCTCTTTCGTGTTCAGCTTTTTCCAGTCTTTCCCAGGCCTGAAGACGAGGAGAAAAAACATGAGTCTTCTAAACATACATTCTTGCAGGATTATGAGAAATCGCATCATCTTTGCATGAAATCAGGACTGAAGTCGCTACAGCCGAGTTTCCCAGAATGGTCTTATTTATTTCTATGTCAATAAATCAGGTTTGTATTGACTGGCCTTACACCTTGTCTGCTAATATAAGCGCATGACTTTTTTACCTCAGATGTATTTTCTCAAGTTCATTTGGCTTTTGCCTCCAACAAGGTCCATGCGAACAATCTGGCGTGAATGTGTAAGAGTGTATTTTTTAAAAAAAAATAAATCTGCTGAGCACTACTCCAAAATAAGTGGATTCTATCTTTCTCCTTTAGGAAATGAGAACTAGAGATTCATGCCCTCTCCTCTCCAAAATCAACATACAGTTGTTGTGCTTTATTACATCCACTTTGGAAAAGAAAACAGCTCCAGAATACGGTTACTTTTGGTCCATAACCGATCTTTTTTTCCCCCAAGGACAAAAGTTATTC
>JAOXNG010000021.1:5409093-5423755 GCA_028566535.1 Scolopax minor
TTACTTAATGTACATTCTTTTAACTGCTGATGCCAGCAAAGCTGGTGGAATTACAGTCTTTTGTGAAGAGCCTCATGTAACGGAAAAGTCTCAGATTACTATCACATGAAAAGGAGGGCAGTGTGCTCACCTGCAAGGCTAATACAGCACAGGCAGCAGCACGCACTGGGCACCAACGGACGAGGAGGACGTACACCGGGAACAAGAGAGAGCTCTCTGAAAAGGTTCCTGAAACAGCCAATTCCTGTCCTTCATTCTATGTTACCTGTCCGTGTGGAAGATTTTGACAACTTCTATGTCTGTGGCTCCTCGTTCTTTTATCAGCATGCTGGGTATTATTATTAATCTTGCGTTAATGCAAGATTAATGGTTGTCCGGGCTGTGCACTGGAGGGGGAGGGCTGTAACACAAATAAGGGTGCCCTGCCTCTGACTGGCACCCGGACACCCTGCTCCAGCGTAACTGTGCACAACAGCAGCAGGGCCGGTGCCCGATGTCAGGCACTGAAGATGGTATTAAACAGAGGATGTCAGTTTTCCCCAAGGGGCCTGAGCTCCTAGCCCTCCCTTAGGCATAAGTGAAATTAAAAGGTCAATTCCACACTTACATCCTCAGTATGTTGCATTTGCCCGTTCACTTTTAAAACTGATGATAATATTCACACAAATATTACATGTTTTTTTTCTTTTCTTGCATTTCCAAATTCCTTTCCAACTGAATCTACGTTTTCTTCTCTCACTCTATTCCCCTCATTAAACATTTAAAAGTGTTCCCCTTGTTTTGATACTGTAATTTCATAGGTTTTTAGTCGCATGGCAATTTATGTGGGGGCAGTTTCTGAGGGAGAAGTTTGGTCCACTCCCACTGGCTTGCTGCAGCCCCAGCTCCTGCTAGGCCTAAGGTGGAAATTCATCAACACAACAGGGAACACACGTGCAAGAAGTCCGACCACAAACACTGCTAATTTAGGGAGAAGTGCTGGAAGTCAACACTTCCCAACTGAAGCTGGCATTTCCAAAAACACATGGACTGTTGAAGATTCCTGGCACATTGCTCCCATGCTCACAAATACACACAGAATGCTTATGGCTTTCAACTATATTGTTTAACGTAAAACGACAACATAGCCCTAGTGCAGAGTTGCCCACTATATTGATACACAAGGGCTTTTACTAGCATATTCCAGTGAACCCCTCTACGTGAATATAACTGTATTTACACAAGACTTTTGGTGCTACAGCAGACCTCAAGTAGAGCCTAAAACTCTTTTGAAAGTTGGCCTTCAACTTTTTCAGCACTACCTAAGCTTGTGCTACTACAGACAGTTCAAGTGGCCCCTCTAGATTCCATGTTGTCGGCAAAGGACATGACTGTCTGTGGGGGCAGCCAGAACCCCCGGTGCAGGGGACCCCTTGTGAGGGGAAGGGGGTCCTGAGGGAGCCCTGCACTTGCTGCTGTGGCAGGCGGCCTGCTGCTCTCCTGACAACACACATTGATGGGCCACAGCAGTTCCCCTTTCCTCAGAAACCTTCCCCTGACAATCTTTGTGTTGCTGGCTCTGCCTCCAGCACCATGGGATCTCCAGGCTGGGGTGGAAGAAGGACAACACCAAAAAATTACAAGAAAGACTCCAAAATTTACAGGAACAGAGCTCAGTAACTGGAGCCATTAATATACAAATGCAAACTTGCCCAAAGCTCAAGGAGCATGTTTTACCCAACACACAAGTACAGGCTTATTTCCATCACAAATTTTTTTCTTTCTGCAACTTTTCTACCACCGGCAGCTTCTGCCTGCAACGCCTGACCTACATTATAATTAAAGGAAACCCTTCCCCTGGAGAGCAGGCAGGCAGCCAGG
The DNA here is from genome assembly GCA_028566535.1 of Scolopax minor. Classification (NCBI taxonomy): domain Eukaryota; kingdom Metazoa; phylum Chordata; class Aves; order Charadriiformes; family Scolopacidae; genus Scolopax; species Scolopax minor. Next base: position 5,410,954 of record JAOXNG010000021.1, read on the forward strand.
CCCTACCTGCAGGCATATCAGCTCAATGCTGTCCCTCCCTGAGCAAACAGGTGTTGCTACGTGAGCTCAGAAGGCAGAGCTAAAGTCCAAGGGACTGACAGAAGAGCTGGAGCATTTTTAGCACCACGAAGGCCATAAATCAGGAGACGGGTAGTCTTCCCTTCCCTAGCTGAACCCTTTTCCAGCACCTTTCACAGGGGGCACGCTAATGCATATGGCCGTTATTAAAAATATCACAAAGTATTACAAAAGCAAACATTAAAGACTAAAAATAAATCATTTAGCTTTAATAAACATTAGTTTAATAAACATTTAACACCACATACACAAATTTACACTTCAGATCATCCCTTGTGGGACAACCGAGTCTGGTAAGCTTAAGATTCCCAACAAAAGCTGTGGTTTGAGGTTTTTTTGTTCCTGTCTCCACTCTGTGTGTGGTGTGTCCCCCCCCAGTAGCACTAAAAGCTACCTTAAGAAGAGCAGGAATTGCAGCAGGTGGAGAACAGTGTAGTCTACCTGGCACAGGGGGAAAGCATCTGTGTTTGAACTGAGCTTATTTTGTTTGAGGTTTGAAAAACAGACACAAGACTCTAACACATGGAGAACTCGGCAGCACTCCCTGTGAAATTCTGACCTCACGTCTGCCATCCAGACCAGCATCTGGGCTGAAGAACAGGTCCCTGACACCAGGTGTGACAGATTTTGTTAACGATAGCATCAGCTCCTGGAGGCAGCCCTGATCCCCAGGTGCTGCTGGCTCGTCTGCCAAAGCATTACTGCTGCTCCGCTGGGCTCCAGCACACGCTGTGAGGGCTACACTTCACAGGTTGGTGGCCATTCAGCAGGAAGAGCAAAGCAAAATGGGAATCTGTCTTTATTTGTGAAACTCTACACTGTACGTAGCAAGGCTTGAGAACAGGCGTTCTGCCAGTTCCCATTTCTAATGCATTCAATCCCAATACATTCATTTGCTGTTGACTCCAAATTAGCAAACCTGAGACCTGGTTACTGCCACTGCAACGCACACAATTGATTACACATGCAAAGCCCACCCTTATACCTGGTTTCTACTTGTTTTCACTGTTTCTCTAATTATTAGACTAAGCCCTTGACAAGACTAATTAGTTAGTATATTATGGAGGAGAATTAATACTTTGAAGGCCATAGGTAACTTTTAGCACCGGTCCAAGTGTAACTTGACTGCTGATTACATTCTTGGAAAAAAATAAGACCCAAATCGTACATCAGTATTTCAGGGAGGAAGGGTTCTGTTGGGTATCTTCTTCCTCTAAATTTTGTTCTCACTTTTCTCCCATAGCTGTGAAACAACTCTTGCTTGCAGCCTTTGAAGTGTACCTCTCCCATAGTACTTGACTGGTAATGATGGCCTGCATTATTTGTGTATTTGTTAAGAGCAAATCCAAACACAAACAATGCTCCACTCAACCATAAGGCAAAGTGCAACTTAGTTGTCATGACCAGAGCTTTGCAAAGCCTCAAGGAGAACAAGAGGTTGATTACAGTAATAATATGAATGTACAAATAACATCTGGAGGCAACTGCCTACCCCTGAACAGAAAAGGACCTGTCCTGGGAAAGCTGATGCTGATGTGAACGGGTTCCTACCACAAAGGAAAAAACTAATGTTTGTAAGAAAGAAACTAATGTTAGATCTCATGAAGTGACCATCCAAATTTCTAACTGTCAATGTTTCCAGGATTGAAAACAAACTATTGCTTTTCTCAGCCAAAAGAAATAATTTAAAAAAAAAAAAAAAAAAAAAAAAACTCAAAACCAGTATAGACAAAAAACCCTCTAAGAAATTCCTGGCAAAGGGTCCTGATCATAAGTCTTTTGCAGGAGATGACTGGTAAGCGTGCAGCTCCACTAGCATTTGTAATAGCTAGAAATTCCCTGACAACTTCATCCCCCATCAGTCTACCTTCCACTAATAAAGTCAACCCACATAGAATGGCTTTATTGGGTCAGCAATGAAGATCATATGTGCAATGGATCTTCAAAAAACAGGCCCACCCTCAAAATACATTCAACAATGCATATGTGAAAAATCAAGAAAGCAATGCAAAAACGTTCCCTGGGCAGCATGAAATAAATGCATGCTTTGTGCTGTTCTGAAAGAAGCGATTTTACAACTCGATGAAAGACAATTATCTAACGGGAAACAGAATGTACACCAGGGCTTATAATAATTATGAATCTGGTTAATCATCTTTACTTGTCCTTCCTCTCTTCTCTTATTTGCTCTTGTAAATTCTCTAGTTGGTGACTAACTAAAATAATTACAAGATAAAAAGGATGATTTATTAATCTAAAATGCCACAGAAATGACATAACGTTTGCTCTTCTTCTGAAGGAGGGTAAAGTTCTTACACACCCCCTCAGTGCAATAGCCAGGAACTGACAACTTTGTAATCAGGTTTCATTTTTTCTTCTGCTGATACCCCCCCACCATCTACATAGTAAACCCACAATCACTCCCTATATATGCAATAGAGTAAGGAAAGATGGGGTTTGCTGTGGATTGTTCTAGAATGGTTACTTTTGACAATTTGCATGACATTGATCCTGAAGAGTTAGCTCTTCTCCCTCTAGTTCCTATCTAATATGCTGGAGCAGCTCACACACTAAGCAGAAATTAGCATGCCAACTTCACTGCCTCTTCTGCAGCTATTAGTGGGAACAGAACCATTCATCTTAGAAGCCTGCCATTCCTGCAATACTTAGACACTCTCTCAGAAGAAAGTGAAATAAATGGAAACAAGAGATGTGCTCTTATTTCTGTTTCAGAAAGTATTTAAATTTTTCTGTTTAAAGGGGATTTTAGGTCAGTGGCAAACACCAAGGCATTTGGTCCTCCAAGTCTCTTCCAGGTATATTCTCAGTGACTCACATAGGCTTGGGAGAGCCAACACCATCAAAACGTAAGGGAAAGGGGCAGATTAAAAAGCAAGAGACAAGGATTTTTATTACACAAGGGTCTGTTCACATGTATTCCTTTTGCCATGTCCAGGTTCCACACCGAGTCCCAGGCACCAACCAACTTTGGCCTCAAGATACATCTGCAGGTTGCGACATCTGAGACCAAAGCAGCACAAAACCTTTGGGAATCTTTTCACAAATCAGGCCAGAATATCAATTTATTACTGAAACTGGGTCAATTCCACTTGGTCTCAGGTTTCAGTTTACACAAGTCCCAGATTAACAGGAAAGTTGACATGACTTTTGTAACAGCATGTCCTTGCTTCCTGCGGCAGTGGAAGACCTGCCAGGAGAGCTTGCAGCAGAGTATGAGCCACTCAAGCCTGGCCAAAATCATGGCATTTGTGTTGGTTTGGGTTGGTTTACATTTGAGTCAAACGAGTCCTTCCAAACCGAACTCACGGAAGCAGGGAAGCCACCTCTGCAAACCCGTAACAGCTACATTCACAGGTTTTGTTCGTGGCCCATGAAATGCACTTGGTTTGCTCCCTGACTTAGATGAATAACCCTTAAAAAGTCTATTAAAATCAAGGATGGTACACAGGTGTGCATTCAACTTAGGCACTTTCTGTGAAATTTTGGCATGAAAGCATTTCTGATTTTCATCTAGAAAATAATTTTTATGTGGTTTTTAATGTGCTTTTTTAGTAGCTGGAATTATTTTCATTGCCTCTCCCTCATTTTGTTCTCTGAATTGCATTTATGTTTATACGTAGGAGAGGGAGATTCCCACCCTCATTTTAGTTTTCCTCCTCTTGCACTGTTTTCTTTTTTTTTCCAATTTGAACACAGAAGATGCAGTGTTGCTACACCATAATCACTGAGGCATGAAAACTCAATCTCCTGAGCAAAATGGAAATTGGGTGAAAACAACAAGTAGAACATGCTGATCTTTACAGATCTCCATAAGCCAGAGTATTTATTGCTACTATTTCCTTTGCTTCACATAGGCAGAACAAAAAAGCATATAAACTATATATTAATGTTTGCAAATACATTTGAGTTGTGACCAGCCACATTCACACGTCGTCAGTTTAGGGGTGAGGAATAAAAAAGTACCTCTCCGTTTTGCCAGTTCCATAACTGGAAAAGTTTGAGCCCTGAAATTAGAAACCTCTGAAGTTAAATGGGCTCCCTACAGAATTTTAGATCCTCTTATACCTAAGCAATCAAGTTCCAGAAAAGCTGAGGTAGTACAGGCTCATGCTGATCCTGTAGTTAACTTAAAATGAAGGACAAGGAAAATAATAGAAAAAAAAATGTTGGAAGGTTGCTTTTTTAAAAAACACCATACTAGATGGAGAGACATAAGGTGAAGGTCTTATTTTAAAAGCCAACATAAGCAAACAGATGTCTCTTATTTCAAACAAATTCTTCTTTCATCAAATCTCACCCACATAACCTCCCCATCTAGGAATTGCCTCTCTGCAGAAGAGCTTTGTGATCAATTGATGAGTCTCAAACTCATGAAGTAACTATTCCAGACCAAACCACATTTCATTTTTATATATTGTACAGAAGAAATATATAAACATAATAATATCTTATACACTTATATGTACAAACGCTGTCTACATTTGACACCATCCACCTTAAAGGCTTCGTAACATTTAAAGGAAGCAAAACTTAAAAAAAAAAATCATCGCACAACATACACATACAAAGCAGTTGGCAAAAAAATAGTATTGTTTGCATTGCTCACTAGAAGAGTTAAAAATTCTTAGGAAGAATGCTAGAAACTAAAGTGGAACTTGGAAGTGGACTTTCATCATCCTTTCTACTTGTTTGGTCCTCATCCCTGTTTCTGTTCATTTTGCCTCTGCACCCATCAAGGTAATTCACCCATCAAGGTAATTCATATCAAGGCAACCTGGGTGTACGTCTCTTCAGAATATTACCTCAAGATAAGAATCAAATCTCTGTTCTGAGAGAATTATTTCATCACTAATCTTTCCCTATTAGAAAAGCTTCAAGGTTAACAGAAATTTGTAAACATTTTTTAATCCTGTATTGAATTTTGCTTTGCAGTATGCTCTGCTAGACATTATTTACACTTCAGGGAGTGTGTTCATGCAGTATCCAAGCAACAAATTGCAGATTTGGCTAAATAAATAAAATAAATACAGAAACATCACTAGCTAGATGCTAAAGACTTGAGACGAGAACATTCTCGTCTGCATACGCATTTTTTGTGGAAATACTTATTTTAAGTCATAAGCTAGGCTTTGAAATTCATCTACAACCAGCCTCATCCTTGATAAAAGTAATACTTTTTTTTAAAAATATTGTCATTATTGGCACACAGTTTCTACAAACAAATAATCCTTTCCATTAAGATGACTCAGCAAAATATCTAAAAACAATCTCATAATTTCAATGAAGGCTCATTACTAGTTATCCCATGGCTGCTGTGTGTTAAATATTCCCAAAAGATTGATTCCAACAGAAAAGACTATTATAGTCTTCAGGTTTCCTGCTATGGGGCAGTATGGGTCAGATTCCCAGCTGTAAGTCAGCATGGTCTCACGGAGGCTGAGGGAGAACGTCAGCTGGTATAAACTGGGAATCTGGCTGGTAGGTCTCCTTCTAAATCACCAACTTCAGCATGATTTTATCCCAGCTCTTCTATTGCTCCTGGCTTAACTCTCACTGACTACCTGGAGGGTATCTCACAGCACACATTCTTCCTGTCTTTGAGCAGCCAGAGTGTTTAATCCCCTGCACAAATCCTACCTGTCCCTGCTGCAGCTGATGCAGAACGCTGCATCTCTCTCACCTCAGCGTCGTGGGCAGCCAAAAGCATATCCCCTGGTGCTTTTACTCTTTCCTGACGCCATGGAGATGAACAGATGATGAAAACTAAAATAGACAGGAGAGAGCTGTGCTCTGCCAGTCTGGGAAGGAAGGCATAGTTCTCATCTAAAAAATCACTACGAAAGTTAGCGCAGTGCCAGTGTGTCTAATACCCAGGTATGATAAAGGAGATTTACCTGCTTTCAAGATTACCCTCATGGGTATTTCACCAAAAGCAGATGTGCGTATGCGCACAGAGTCAGCCTACATATATTAATTTTACATCTTCTTCCTCTAGGTGCAGATGGCTTTTTGTAATTAATCACTTCTTAACCACAGTACAGAATTCTCTTTCTCTTATTTTGCTAAATTATTGAATTGCTGTCCAAGCAAGCATAGGGTGCCCTTGGTGGCTAAGGGCTGGTGTATGTCTGGAGTTCTCTCCAAGAAGCTAGGAGAGGCAGGTATGGTACCTGTACTCCAGTACTTCATGCACAGGAATCCAAAGACCGATCAATACAGCCTCATTTGCTGACAAGACACTGTCTCTCATGTATGTCCAACTCAATATTGCTCAGTCTTGAAAGAATTTAATCAGAGACATAAAATGACCACAGGTGTCAGACTTTCCAAGGTGGGGCCACCAGCAGCTTCTCCTACCCTGTTCTCTCTCCAAAGGAGCAAAAAGCCTATTTTTCCAGTTCCACTTGTCCTGCCTGAGCAACGGGTTACAGTTATTCACCAGGACACAATCACTTTCATGCAAAATATTATTTATTGTCTGGTTTTTGCTATTTGCTTTAGAAAGAGTTGTCCACCAGCAACTGTAAAAATGACCACGTTAATCAACAGCAACAGATGAGCTAAGCTTTTTTCTTGTTTTCTGACAAAAGCACAGCGTTTATCAGTCAGAGCCAGCACTGCAGGTGACATGCTTTGTACAGCACTTTCTCTGCTGACACGCTTTCTCCCCTGATGCCTGCATGACACAGAACATGCAAAATGATACTCCTTTTTTTTAACACCAGTCTCCTACAGATTCAGGTGAAGTACTGCAGCTGGAAAACAACAGCAGAGAAATCACCCCAGAAGCAAAATCCAGAAGGAATGCACTGGCTGAGGCTGGCATTTGGAAAATCTTTTGCTGAAATAATTCCATCAGCTTCTACCTGAGTAAAATAAGATTTTTCAAAATCAGACCTTTTGTACTCCCCAGGGTACAAGTCTGCATTAGGCCTTTGGCTGCTACACAGAACCCTTGACTAATAACCAGCACTGCCACACCGGTGCTGAGAAGATGCATCTGCACTTTCGTCGCTGTGAGATTTTTATTTCTGTTTAGTGCCAAGTGAATCCTTCACATGGCCTTCAGACTTTATTTACAAGCACCAATATACTGCTGAGTTCCCTTTCCTTAGCCACTGTGATTAAAATTAGCACGCTGCTTTTTCAAGCCCGAGATAGTTCAGGTATTGAGCTATGAAACATACTAAAAGAGATTATTTGCTTTTATGTTCTTTCAAACCCAAGAATGAACCAAAGGTTTGTTCTTTTAAGCTCTAAATAACTTTACTATGTCTTTATTTTATTGACTTGATACCTGAAATTTCACTCTGTGCAGATTTTGTCTCTCTTTAGCGTATACTCAAGCAGTAGAAGCTTTGCTATGAGAGACATGCTAGAGAGCAGGGATGAGCAGATGCACGACACCTGAAGAGTACTACAAGGGGATTTATCTTTTTCCTATTTTGGGAGGTCATTTTGCTGACTTTTTGCAGCAGAGGCACAGCGTGAATGGCTCAAACATCAGGGCCAACAGTGCTAACTAGCCCCACATGGCAGCCAGCACTTTCACACTGCAAGTTTTCCCTCTTTTTTATCCTTAAGAAATAGATATTCCGCTATATTAAAAAGAAAAACTTTTTAGTACTATAACCTCAGTAACAATTTCAACATTTTTGCCCTTTATTTCTAGGAGAATTTAAGTTACTGGAATGAATTAGAAGCCTAGTTTCTCTTTGTGCAATAAGGACAACTAAGGAAAGCTGCAAGACAAATGCAGTCTTCTTACTTGTATTGCCCTGCAAGGTCCAGGAACGCTGTGCCACGCAACGCCAGCCAAGTGTCCTGACCTGTGCACAGTCCCCTAGGTGGAGCCGAAAAAGGAATCCACAACTTTATCTGCCCCACGCCAAGAAGATATGCCTCTGTTATTTCATAAACTTTGAAACTATTTTCAATTCATATGCCAGACAGCTGAGTCACAGATCCTCTGGTCAACTCAGGTGAATCCAGAGGACGAAACAGCAAAATACAAATAAGCTGAAAAGCAAATAACTTTAGTCAAGCATTTTTTAATATTGCATTAGCTAACTGAAGCAATGGAACATTTTGGAGATTATCATTCTCATACTACCTGAAAACAGCATCTGAGACAAGAAGCACAGTATCTCTGAATGTCACAGTCCCAGACTAAGTGTGAAACATTCTGCTGAAAACTGAACTGTTCCTTAAGAGCTCCATGTGCCCGGGTGCTGCATAGCAAATCTTGTTAGCTAATGGTCCTTGATAGACGAAATCCAACACCTGAGGATTTGTGAGTGAAGAATTTTGCACAAACATGATACCTTTTTGGCTTCTACAGAGCAGGCAGAATTACCTGGTCTTCCAGCAAGACCTTCTAAAGAACCACAGAGAACAAGGACAGGTGAAAGATTATTTCCTACAGTGGGATATCTTACCTTACGAAGTCGAGATCAGTTACCTTCTTCTCATATCAGTTGCAGAGTAAGTTAGTTCAACATTAATGGCAACCAATCTGGTTGCATATCCCTTCAAATCTGAATTGTGATTGAAAGCTGAGTTCCCATATGATTTACTTGTTTTAAACTGAAACAATCCTTTACTTTCTGGTTTTCACAGACTGCTTTAATAATATCAGTTATTAGCTGCTATGATAACTACAGTTCTTTTCTACTATTATAATATCGTGCCTGCTTTAACTGAGGTTTTCTCCAACACACTGTCCGTTCTGATCACAGATTATTCTGACCACCATTTCCTGCTTTGCTCTTTAAATATTTCATCATCCTGTTGGAACATGGGCCCACTATGATTCTTTCTAGAATAGAGTATCAGACTCTGGCTACAGAACTCACTTCTTGCCTACCCATTCCCTACCTTTACCTTAAAGGACTTAAGTTTCATTTAAATTACAATAAACTAGAATCAATACAAGATGGAAGCTTCTCAGAAGAGGCACTCCACAACTTGTTGAAGAACGTGGACAGAAGATGCTTGCAGCTACAGACAGATTCACATTGAGTCGAGAGCCATTAGTCAGGCAGTCTAAAGTGCCTATAGCTGTTCTGCTTTGGAACACAACAGCCTGCATCTTATAGGTGGGCAATAAAGAACCAGTGGCTGGCCTGTTCATTTTGAAACCTTTCATACCGTGACAAGGAGATAATGATACACACACATTTCATAAACTGCAAGACATTGACAGTTTCTTTTAATTTGTCTTGTCACTTAAGTGAAAGGCACACAGAAAGAGCTGGGCACCCACAGGCAGCGTTTAGATACAACTAAATTAGGGCCTCTGGGAAGAAAGCCACTGTCACCAGAAGATGGCCAATCTTGAAGGTGTGGGAAGATGTTCATGCCCACGAAGAGTCAGTGCCAATCTAAATCAGACTGGAGTGTTAACTCAGTGACCCTGGGCCCTGCAGGTGGTGTACAACTACTTCTGCTTAGAGAGCAGTGAAATTCACCTAAAGGAAGTGATGGTGCAATAGACAGGTTTTAGAGCCCAGAAGAGCCTCTTGATATCACCCAGTGTGGTTTTGTGTACAGTACCAGCCACAGGATTTCACAGTCATTGTCACATCTGATAAGCAGCTGAGTTAGAGTGCACCTTTCCAGAAAAAGCCTGTCTCAAAGTAAAAATTACAACTACAGAGATTATTGCTATCCCAGCTCCAGGCTGCAAGGTGACTTCTCTAGCTGTTATAAACCTGGAAGTGTCTGTCTTTCTGAGGAGATCTAAGAGATTACCCACACAGGCAGCATGTCCAAAAATACGTGTTGAACAGTGCCAGGAGAACCACGGCTCAGTCTTTAACTATAACCTTTGATTTGCAACACAAACCTCTCTTCATTCCTCTCTCCTTGCATCGTGACTAGGCTTTCAAGCTGTGCAGCAGCAGTGCAGTAGGCTAAGCCAAGTTTTGGCAGCACACAGCATTCTCAACCCTAGTGGTTGTGAATTACAGGTATGAAACATACCAAATTAAAATAACTACAATTAACACTTATTAAGAAAACAAATAAATACCTCATACTCTGGGAAAATGTTTGAATATGCATCTGAATCGAATCTTCAGCAAAATTATTTGCTTTGACGTCAGTATTTGTTTTAGGCTATCTAAATAATTCAAGGACTTTCCTTACATTACTTCTCCTTGAAATAAGAGTTTCATGTGTACTACTCTGCTTGCCATAGAATTAACTGCAGCAAAGGCTCGATCTGGGACCCAAATGGGACTAAGGAGCTTCATGCCAAAAGCACTTCCCACCCAAGGAATACAATATAACCTAGAACCATGAATGTGGCAGGAGTAAAATACAATTATTTCTCAAACAGGATCAAACTATTAAAAAAAAAACCACAAACAAGTCAAGATTCTTCTCATCTTCCAGCAAAGGCATCAGCCAGGCTGCTTCTGACCCCCCTCAGCACAGCCCCATTTGAGGGCAGGCATTTACCTGTAATTTCAAATGCATGCTGTGATGAGAACCGCTGTAATTAAGAGTCTTCTAAAGATAGCAAAATTCAACACACATCCTATCTGAGTGCAGTTCCATTAAGTCGATAAGATTACTATCCTCAGTAAGAGTTACATGATCTGCTCTCTGCCCACCTGCCTGAACTACTTCATTTCCCTGTTGCTCAGCTCCAAACCTGATCCTGCCCTGTGCCCGGCACGTAAAGGTGTTCTGCATCTAATGCATTCCCACAGCCAGCATCAAGAGGGGAAAGGGCACCCTGTGCTCTGGGGTCAGTCTCATTGGAATCACAAATCAAACAGATGATACCTTTGTCTCGGTACAGTTAATTTAATAAACCTGTTTCAACACATTATAAAGTGTTGGGTTTAAAAAGGTCCTTGCAACTAAAATTTCACTAGCAGAAAGCTCAGTGTATTTTGAGCTGTTTTCCATGCTTACAGTATGTGCCATGGTACTGAGTGATTTTGTTCAGAGGTCAGGAATGTGGGCATGCTACCATATGAGTCAGGAAATCATTTACAGAATGCATAAAAGTGGCTTTGCAAGGCAGTTCCTCAGAGCTGAGAGGACATGACAATCTCTTTGCTGCATACATAAATTTGGTTAATGTACAGCCTCTCATATGCAATAATCAAATGTTTTTCTAAAAATATTAATGTCATTTAAACAAAAAAAAAAATCAAATTTAATTTATCATCTGCTGATGAGAGTGTAATTCAACAGAAGACATCATATCTTCCAGAAGCTCTGCTTCTTAAGCAAAATTTGTAATTTCTGCATTAGGTAGTAAACGGCAACAATCTCCACCTACCACATTCCTCCATTTCAGGACAGCTGAGACGTTTTGAACGCTTGCAAATGAAGATATTTTGAAGCAGAACTTTGTTATCCTGATTTTTTCCAAATCTGGAAATCAGCATCATTGCCAATCACAGATACCCAATCAAAATAATTTGAATACACAGACAAAACGCTTAATATCTGAGAGACTGATGAAGCAGGAAACAGTCACTACAACCTTCCAATTAAAAAAAAAAAAAAATAAAAATACACAGATTAAATTTCTGCTCTCCTGTGCTTACATCTAAGAAGTCTCTGGAGTAAATCTGAACAGCAAAACGTCAGACGTGACCACATCCTGCCAAACAATGCGAGACCATCATGTCCCACTGATGTCAACAGAAAATCTCAGAACCAGGTTGGTCAAACTGCACTTGACCTCAGGAAAATTTCAGCTCAAGTTTACTGTCGAGGTGCAGGCAGAGACAGACAGTAGCCCATACTCTGACATACAAGCAGAGCTTTGCTGATGTGATCAGAGCTTACCAGCTAGGGCCTTGATGCGGGATCGTTCGAAGAGTCGAGCAGAACTATTTTCATTGTCCCAGTCGTCGACGTCCCAGCGGTTGTTGACATCGCTGTACTGCTGTTGGATTTCAATATTGTCATAGTCTGTCGCTACTGTTGTCGTCATCCTGAGTCTTCTTAACCTGTTCTCACCATCAGATTCTTCTTAAAAGCCTCTGCAAAAGAAAAATACATAACAATAATTTAGACAATATACATATATTGGAAGAAAGTAGTAAAATTTAAGTTCAAGATTTCTCATTTCAGAAATCAATTACTTTCACTCAAAGCCTGTGACCAGTCGTGGGAATTTATTTATGAGCTAATCCAGATCAATACAACTAAGTGATGTATTGCTTTGAACTCTCCCTAGCAACAAAATGGTAGCCCACCAATGCAGCTCTTTACATGAGGTTCTCCTCTTTCAGGAGTATATTCATACTGTTTTCCAGTCGGAATTTGCATGTACTTATCAGCACTAAATATAAAAGCTCCTAACACCTCCTCAAGGGGAGGAGGAGGAAGGTTATAAATGGCTGTGAAACGAGGGGCTGTGAGCCCTGCAGGAGCAGCCTGGGAGCACAGATCCAAAGCTCTCCCCATCACCAGGACCAAAGCAGCAGCTGTGTTGCATCCTCCATAACCCAAACCCTCCAAAGTCAGTGCTCTGAGAGTGAGAGACACAAGGGCTGACCCTGAAGAACAAGCACACAAGAGCTCACCTTTATGAAAATATAATAGTTACAGAAAACACAGTTAAATGCCTGGGAAAGGGGGCACGACTGGGTTTTAATAGAAACAGTCACACTACAGGAAGACTTAGTACCTGAGAAAATTCTCTTAATTTTCCGGATCAGTGGGCAAAAGG
>JAOXNG010000021.1:5521069-5533101 GCA_028566535.1 Scolopax minor
AATAGCTAGGGGAGAGAGGAAAGAGGAGGTGGGGAAAGATGAGGCTGTTCCCAGATTAGCATTATACAGGGAGTTGTATCAATGGTGAAAGCCCGAAGTAAAATGGAAAGGCAAATCCCAGAGGGACACAGGAGAGCTACAAAGGTTTCTGGGAGTTAGTAGACTGTAAAACTGCAGCTGACCTCACACTCGAGGTCACACACTAAAAGAAAAACCAAACTATCAAAAATGGAGTGTCTTGGAAAAAGGCGTATAGGATATGACTACTCTAATCTGGGCCAACAAAGGACGGAAAAGAATGGAAGCAGCTCAGTGCAGACAAACCTGTATATATTCCTTGTGCTTCATGCTGCAGCTACTGCCAAGAGGCAGTTCAGCAACATGCTCCAGAGGACCCCTAGAACTGCTTAATGTGCTTCAATTTTTTAAGTTGCTCCACTTGAAACTTAGGTTGTCAATACGACACATCCAAATATACAGGGCTTGGGTGAAGGCAAACGGTAACTAAGAAACAGAAGTCTGAAATTCCATCTTGGACTAAGAATAAACGCCTCTCCAACAGACAGATGGACTGCAGCTCAGATGTGCAAAACATTAAAAAAACAGGAAAAAAAATAGATGTTTGAGGAAAAATAAATAAGTGGGAAAGTGTGAAGCAGTAAATTGGTAGGATTTCTCTCACTGAGACCAGCATTGTCTACAGTAATGGTGACAGACAGAAGCTTAGCCCAATAGTTTGTGATCATTGAGCAGCAAGTACTACATTACTAATCCAGGCAAAAGATACACTGACACCAGGGGTGGAAGCATCAGTAAAGAGGTTTGCTTTAAAAGATCACTTTACCTACTTTTCTAATACTTATCAGGGAGATTTCTTTTTCATTCTGAATAGTTGTTTCAGTTGCATTAATTTAGTGGTTATTTCAGGTTACTTCCAATCTCTGAAGTATTTTTCTCATAGCTGCAAATCTTTGATTTGTGGTTATTTTGTTTACTGTCTGAATTAAAGCATGTTTTTAAAATTCAGAGGGTATATTCCATTACTTCTCTATTAGATGCATCATTTTTTTTCGTGCTAAATAATGTACAGGTAACATCTCATCTGCTTATTTTGGAGAATACGAATATTTAAGGTTAAGTCTGCTGCCTAGTTTCCAGAAGTTAATGCCTCCTTTATTGCAGTAGCAGCAGAGAGAAAAATCTACTTTTTCTCTTTCAATTTGCAGTGATGGCAGGAAAGATAATACATTCGTGTTAAGGTTCTTCAGAATTGATAACTTTGTAGTGCTTTTAGCAAAATGGCCCTCATTCTGCAACCCCTCTCCTTTAGATCACTCCACAGCCTCACCCTGCAGGCTTGCTACAAAGCCAAGCCCTACAAATCCAGCCCTTTACCCAGGGACCAAACACAAGTTGGATTTCTGTGGTGATTTGCTTCAAGGCAAATCTGCGTTGAGCATATCAAATCACATTAATTATCATAGCTATGTCATGTCCACTGCAGCTTTAGTGTCTCCATTCCCCCACTGACAGTTTTTAAAAAATGCAAATAAGTCCTGGCCATAGCTTTGAGAAAAAAGGAAAGAGGACATTTAAGAAATATGTCAGCTTTCTTGTGTGATTTCATTCCCTACTCTTCGTTAACACTATCTAAAAAGTTTAAAAAAGCAACCAGTGAGTGAAGATTGCTACCCAGAAATAAACAGCTAGCGGTCAGCAGAGCTGCCAGATAGGCAGCCGATTTGCTACTAGGCTTTACATTTTCCCATTCTCACTAATTACTTGCTAACAGGGTAAAGACTCAAAGGAAACTGGTTGAGGCTGGGGGTGGAGGGAAAGTACATCACCTAGAAACAAAAGGTGAAATTTTGCACTATTGAGATAAGAGGGGCTCATTAGGTGTACAACAGCAGAGTTCTTCCCATTCTCTTTAACCCAACACTGTATTTGGAGATACAACACCAAAATGATTAACAAGCCTTTGCACCAGATGCTAAAATAGTTCGGAGCATTTAGTCCTATCACAAACTGTCTGAAAGGTTAAAAGCAGTCACTGCAACCCTCTTGGCATGTGTACATAAAACATTTTGCAGATTTACTTCAATATTAGATAATGTAAGAAGCAAAATAAGCACCGCAGGCCTTTTTCATTAAGATCTACCCTTTTTGCCTGGCTGGAAACCTGTAAGCATTTCTCATGAGCAGAATTGTCACCTTGGTATTTTCAGAACAATTAAGTCAGTTAATTCAGAATATGTGTGCATTTTAAAGGTAGCTTGACCAAGACAAAAATTTCAGAAGTTATGGGTCACTATTTCTGTCCCTTCTTTTTCTTCCCAAAATATTACAGAACTTCCACTGAAGAGAAGGGCAGCTCAAAATTGCAATATTTCCTACTGCCTAAAGAGTAAATTTCATGGCTAGGTCAGAACAAAGTTGTTATTTCACAAATAATTTCTACAAATAATTTTGTGCAGAGCTCTGCTCACAAAAATCTCATTAGTATTAACACCATAGAAATGAACTATTATTTTTTCCACAGGAAAAAACTATTATTTTTTTCTATTGGTCACATAAATAGAACCTAAAGTGCACCCATGTGCTATTTAGAGAAATGATGCAAGATCACCAACATCTTACAAGTAGAGTGACATATCTCTGTACCCATTAAATACAAATATATAATGGTTCACTCAAACTTCTGTGTTTGAACACACTATGCTGGGCCTAATTTGGGCCTTGGTGCTGAGTCACCCTCACTCCCAAAATTTAAGAGTTGCAAAGGTGAAAAGATCCCTTTTTAAAGCTGAAATGACTATCTAAATCAAAAACTTTTAACCTTCCTCTGCCTTAGTTTCCACATATCTGGCAAATAATCACACTTCCTACCTTTGATAAAGTAGTTCCGTGACTGGAAGTTGAAAGGCATCTTCCTCTGGTGGTTCTAGGCAGGAAAGGTTTGGGAAGGCGTTTATCACAAACCACCGCATGCTTACCTGGATCCACCAAACTTGAAGAGAGAGCTAAGAGACTAGAGGAATCAAAAAATGCATTTTCAGTTTGAGAAATATCAGCTTCAGACCAGCTTAAATGTCATATTACTGACAGACCAAAGGTAGAATTTTAGTTCTGAATACTTTAAACAGTAGAATGTAAAGAATTCAGTGGATTTAATGGATTTGCTTCAGACAAAAGTGTTGTTACAAATGCTAGTATCGTATCTTAAGAGAAAGCACAATCCCATCAATGACTCTGTGCCTACATTTCAGTTTAAAACGATAGAAATAGTTTCTTCCTTCTCACAGGCACATTACTGACTGTGAGATTATACTGTCTGCATAATGAATTCAAGTAATCAGCATTATGGTATTCAGGCTGTGGCTTAACTGTGATAAACAGTGCCTAAATCCTATTCATCTTGGTATATCACTCATTCTTTGGAGTACACATTACTATTTAGTCATCATTTTGTTTTCAAAGTGTCAGCAAACTTAGATAACCGAGCAGGTTTTTTTCTCTCTCAGTTATATAGTGGGTCATTAATTAGTTTTAACTTGGTGTGCAAATTTTTTGTCTGCCTATTTCCTGACTGCAGACATTGTCATTTCTGACAAGAGTTGTTAGTCTTACAGCCCCCTGTCTGGAGATACACATCACAATTCATGTGTATTTTCCTACCTGGTACTAAGATTTCTCCCCCTGATTGAGCTAAGCTGCTCAGCAGTACACGAGCTGCACAGCTCAGTAGTCTATGTCACAGAAATTTTATGAAGCTAGTTGTTTTTGAATAGGGAAAAAATCCAAAACATCAGCAACAGTTTTACAGGACTCACAGTAAATCTCAAATGCCTCTGGCTGTGGCCTGCACAGAGCAGCAAGACACTGCCATCTGAACAGGTGATACTTTTAACCATTGATATATTATTTTGATCTCCTTTCATGCTCCAAACGTATCTCCTGAGTTTTGCTCCTGAATGCCTTCTCAAGACCATGAACTCCTTCAAGTTAGGACCTTTTTTACCGAGACCCTCTTCCCCAGGCAGCCTTTTTCTGTTCATGCTGCTCAGCACCTGGTTTCCAGGGATGCCATCGTCTGCAGCTCCAAACCACCCCAAGGAAATTTCTGCATGTAGCACTTTTTCAGAAGTTCAGTTTCTGCACTCTTCCTCCTCTATGTACCATCTTTGTGCCTCAGCTGCAACTGTAATGTTATTGCTATTAATGCCTCCCACGGTTGGATCTGTGCAATTTTGTCTGCTCCACTCTTTGCAGAACAACTTAATCACTACAAATTAGTAGATGCTTGTTTTCTTGGGATAGCTCAGTAGCTGGTGTTTGCAAGTGATGAACTTCATGCAAGAAAGTTCAGGCTTTTATAATGTTCCTAAAGCCACAGTGATACTTCTTTAAGTAGAAGTAAACAAAGTCAGTACCAAGAAAGTGACTTAGTGTCTTTACCCCATCTACCACGTTCCAAACACTGTCCCATTGATACCACATTTCCTCGCTTGCTCGTGTTCCTCCAGTTGCATGACCAATCACTGTTCTCACTGAAGTTCATGGCAGCATTCCAGTGGAACATAAGTTAGTGCCTTCGAGGACAGAACTCGTCTCTCTCCATAGTATATTTTGTTATCTCCCTGCAAAATACAAGCAACTGCCAGGCTACCTTTCAGCCAATGGAGAAACTAGGGATTCTGGGTATTCCTCCCATTCAGCCAGGGTTCAGTGTACTGTGGATATCAGATCCAGAAGAGAATTGGTCTCAAAAAGCCTAAAGGGCATCGTCCCCTTTTTTTTTTCTGGAACAAACAACAGTGCATGATGCATAAAATTTACTTCTTGACACTGATCAAATGTCTATCAATCAAAAACACAAAAACACGTCTTAAAGCCTTCAGCATTGCAAACAAATTTCTGTCTCTAGCCGGTTGTGCACATCTCTAAGTTTCTACTGTGAAAAAGATCAGAAAGCATGCTGTCCTACTCTCACATTCAGGAACAACTCAAATGCAGGAAGAAACGTATCAAGACTTTCTTATTTCTAAAATAGAGGACTCACAGGCTCTAGTTAACAAGAAGCTATTGGCAGTTACAGAAGAGCCCACAGTGCCTTTTCAAACATCAGATCTCTGATGATATTGGGCCAATCCTCTCATACCCCTCCACTAATGCTGCTTAGAGTTTAATTCTTCATGCTGCTACCTTCTAATATAAAGGCAATTACATTTCACAACTGATTTATGAACTTATTAATTGGAAAATATTTCTATGTATATTAACTATTAAAGTCAGATCACTGAATTGTGGAATACAACTAGTACCCTCATAATTACTTAAACCATTCTTGAATTTTGATTAGTAAAACTTCTCAATACATTTCTACAGCTCTGAGGTCGCTCCTTTTTTGATCTTCCAATTCAGCATTTCAATTTTCAGCATTATGTCAGTATTAATATGAAATAAACTGGGGCGAGCACAGTTATTTAAATCTGTGCAATGTGTTTTGGTCTTGATGTAGAAATAACTTCTGACTCTTTAATACTAATATTTATATCCATACACAAGATACTCTGGGGAGCACTGAAGAATGACTAATAATGCAGAAATCCCAGTTTACAGTAGTGACATTGTATAAGCAGACCTTACAAAAATTAAAGCACAGACCATTTTTTCCTCCCCTCTTTCATTACAGTGTCTCCTTCAAATTAGAGTACCTCCAGTGGGTAGTATTATGTAGCTATGCATTAATCAGTAAGCTCTCTTGACTAATCCAGTTCATTCTGTCTAGTAAGAGGATTCCAGCATCAAACATGCACACAGTTTTTTAAGAAGAAAACAAGCCAAGAAAGGCAGCTCCAGAGGATATTGAGAAAATACAAAGCGACAGATTGGTGTCACGTAAGAGAAAGTATGGCAGAAAACACCATCATGCTTTTCTCTGTATGAAGGCGCAAGAATGAGCAGGTATAGTGGAACATTCCCATGGTGCATTACAACATTGTAAATATTGAGAGTAAATAGCATAACAAAAGATTACATAATTCCCAATGAGGTAGAATGTCCTTCTTCTGTTTGCTGTTCGGGGAAGATTTTTTTATTTTTTAATCAAATATAAACAAACCCATACATTTCTTAAATTGCCTGGTCATTGAGGAGTTAAGCTCCAATTTTAATTAACGGGTCTGGTCTTAAGGTTTAATGATGTGAACTTTCTTAAATTACAGTAGAATAGAAGTCAGGCAAAAAGTTTTCTCAAGAAAGTCAGCATTGCCCAAAATTCACAAATAACTTGGAAATTGTGGGAACACACTTTCAGAAGTCTCAACCCTTTTTAAGTAGGTAGAAACCATTTTCACCTACAGCCAGAACGCAGCTGGTCTAGACATCACTTGTTCTTGCTGCACTGCATTTTTTAACAATAAGTAAAAATAAATATAAAGGATATCCACAATTACAACTGAGTAAAATTAGTATGTAGCAAAAAAGGAAAAAAGATATCAACTTAGTTTGGACATCTACTTAGCCACCTGTTCTTGCCTCTTGTTTTTGATCTTACCATCAGAATTCTTTGCATCCTCAAAAATCAACGATGCTTTCATGACATGATGAAATGATTAAAAGATGCTGCTTTGATGTTCTGTATACATTGTATTTCCACAAACTGGATGGTTTTGGACTTAACAGAATATAAGGACTAAATATAATAAGAAGATTAATGCAGGCAGAGCATGTAGTAGCACAGCAATGGGACTTGCAGCATAGAAAAATATTTCTAAGCAACCAAATTCTACAGAGGGCTCAAATCTTCCCAAACGTGAAACTGTCTTGCCCAGACTCATTCAATCCCTCTCACAAGCTCTTCATCCAGCCCCAGAACTCGCAGGGGCACTCAGGCCAGCCTCACTTGCCTACCCAGGAAGCTGGCAGATGGAAGTGACCACTATCTCTTGTTGTGCCACGGGCTCACCATTAAGCTTTGACCTGCTCCAACGGCAGGACTGCATCCTGCCTCCATCTGAGGGATCTTTCAGACAGAGAACAGAAGTTACTTTGAACAGTCTTTGGATATCTGTCTTGGAAAAAGTCACTCAAGTTACAAAAAACAAAGTGGTATCCTTTCACTTATAACAGCCTTTTCAGGAGAGCAACAATGACACCCTGTCTTCTAGACTACTTTTTTTCAACATGTTTTTTGACAACACCATCTCATGTAAGCTACTTACAAACTTCAGTCTATTCTCTTTCTTGCAGTCGGTGCAAGCTGCCATTTTGTGTGCAGCATATTCCCAAGAAGATAGGGATTGCTTGCATTTTGCCGATGATCACCTGGACAAGAGTCCTACGAGCTTGTATTTACACACAAGTAAATGTACATGTAAATCAAACTTCATGCAAATGAAAACATTTCCCTGAGCATAAAACAAGTTACTTCTCAAGCCAGGTACATACCTCAACAAATACAGGATCTTGACTGTACTGCAGGTATTCACATGAATAAAACATGACTATGCAACAACAGTTAAGAACAGATAGGATGCATTAAAATTTGATTTCAACGCAACATAAGAAGAGCCTAAAATGTCGGTAAAGGCATTTCCTCCTGATCACTCAGTAAGTCATTAATTTCTCAGCTTGATGGACTTTTGGCCTCAGTAAGCCCTAAATTCACAGGGACATACATTTTTTTCTATGTTATATATTATTACTCTTATCACCATCTTGGGCCTCCACCTCCAGCCAGAATGAGGAAATGTGCAGGAGGAGGCTCCTTTGCCCCTTGGAATGCCATTCATCTCAGAAACCTCTGCTTGGGTATACTCCAGAAGTACAACTGGCTCTAAGACTTACCAAAACTTTGAAGGTGTGGAATATGATATTTATACTCTTTTCCTCTTAAAATCCTACGCAGGGTTTCTGGGAGACATCAAGACACATATAACACTTATTTGCTCAGCGAAATCTTAACTTCTCTAAGAATGAAAAGCATACTATATGCAATTTATTTAGCACTGTTAGAAAATGTAAATACATTGTGTTACAACTCAAAATGTATCTATTTCAGTTTTGAATGTCAAAACCACTCAGAGTTCAACTCAGCAGACACGCATTTATTTTTTTGCTTCTTGTCATATTACCGATGTGAGGAAAGTGGATGTTGAAAATAGAAAGCATCAGCATTGCTGACTCGCAAACAAAGAGGAAGGTTATAGAGGTATTCCAGAATCAACTTTTCAGACAGGCTCAAAAGCAGCAAAAAAGCAGAGGCTGGGTGCTATTGCACAAATATAGAAAAAAAACCTTGTGACAGTCTCAACAAGAGATCTGGCAGGAATTAGATTTGTGTTGTACCATATTAGAAATAACTCCTGACAAAATACTTCTTGGTTAGGAAAGGCATTCTAAAATCCTTGGTGTAGTGCTCATATCGAGACTTATTTTGTTTTGTTTTCAAAGAGAGAAAGAGCTATTTACAGGTTTCTTTGTCTTTCCACTTTCTCAGTGTTTTCTACCTGCACATTTTCTCTCCCAAGGAGACAGTACTTTAAATGGCTGCTTCTCCTCCTCAAGCCTTGCATTTTTAGTAGAGTCGGGATAAAATTACTGAGCCCTTGTGAACACCGAGCTCCACCCATGCCAACACATCCAAACAGCAATTTCATCTTTGGCTCTTCTTCCTGTGTGTTTCATATTCCATTTGTTTCCTGCCTTCCTCTATCATTGTTGCTCAAAACGCAAGCAAAGGAACTGGGATGAATGTGCCTTTGACTGAGGGGGTATCTTCTGCCAGGTAGCTTCAAGGAAAATGTAAACTACTTGTGTTTGGCAGGATACAATTTTCAGAGAGGATGTAACAGCTATTGAACTACCACTGCACTTGAACTTTGCCATTTACCATTTGAGTTGAACAAGAGTTATTGACAATGACTTCAACAAAGGATGCTTGTGTATAATCACAGAAGTCAAGTGTGGTTTGAACTACAATAATTTATAAATAACTCCTGCAAATTCTAGAAAGGAGATTTTACTGCTTAATACACAAAGGCCCAGTGAAAATAAATCTATTAAATAAAATATCTATAAAATAAAAATTTATCAGCAGAAATACCCTTCTATGCATACCTTGCTTGGCACAGAAGAAAAACATAATGCTTAAATTCTGAACAATCTTTTTCTGAAATTAAAAAAACAAAAACCAAACCCACAAATTTGAGGATGTTGCCTAAATTGACGCTACCTCCCCTTAGAAGAGGTGCAGACCAGGCAGGGGCAATAGCAGCTCAAGTGTCCTCACGAAGGCTATGTTAGAGGATACAGGCCAGGCAGACAGTGTCAGGCTCTGCCCTTGTGTGGAGCCAACCCCAGCACTTCATGTGCCACACGTGCCAGAGTGGGACTTACTGTGTGGGCTCCACCGCAGCAGCAGCCTTGGGTAACCCAGAGTTCTGATGGATCAGAGATCTAATAGTCTTCCAGTAAGCACTAATCCTGACACTGGAGTGCTTTAGAGTTGAGGGTACAGGTCTGTTCCAACCTTGACAGATTTCTTGGTGCCTGTGAAGAAAAGAGTACTATATGCGAGAATTAGATCAAATACTGCAAGACTTATCCAATATTTATTGTGAGCACATTAACTCAAGCTTCCCAGCACCTTTTATGTACTTGATATGATGTATGTAGGTGCATTGTGTTGGATCTGGTTCCAACACACATTCTTAACTAAGGAGCAAATACACATCCATAAGGAAAATAACTGAGACCTTCAATTTTAGAAAGAACATCAAAACAGCAAAAATATCAAAACATCCTATGGATGTAAATAGTAGGTGGACAAAGGAAAAGGGTGAGAGGCCACACATTTCATCATCTTGTTCCAAGACTTATCTGCATTTTTATAGAGAATTTTAAACCAGAGTTAGTTTGAGGAAACAAATTTATTTTAAATTGCCACTATATCATAGCTAATTACCATAAATAACATAATTCATAAATGCAGAGTTGTTTAAACAGATCTCCATGTTCCAGTTCTCTAGTTAAGGATTTTTGGTGAAAATACAAATAGTAAAACATAAGTTTATTATTTTGTATCTAAATATATGAAGAATCACAGTGCAGAGATTAAGTTCCATATGGTTATATATAACAAATCTCATCACACACAAATAATCACTGACACTTTTAAGCATTTATCTAGCTTTCAAGACGCAATAAATTAGATACTGGCATTTTCAATAGTAGCTATTGGCATTCATGGCGTAAAATGTCTAATACAACAACTAAGAATTTTTAATTCATGTGAACAGGGACCATTTCTATTTATCTCTAGAACAGAAAACATCCAAATGCTTTTGTGACATATTATGGAGGCACAGAAAATATCATGCAGCAGATAGTTTTGTGCTTAGTGATGTTTTCTTCTACTAGTATCTAGTGCTAAATCCTGAGAAGTCAAGCTTGGAAATCTCCTTTTCATTGGAAAAACTTGTCCGATCTATGCGAGAGCTTGGACTTCCAACTTTACTTAGCCAGGACTTCCTGCAAGAGAAATAAGAGAGGATTAGCATATCAAGACTTCACATGAGGGGTTTATTCTCCTGTCATGCCTTCCCTGGCCCCCCAGCTTTTTTTCTTTTCTTTTTAAGAGCTATAAGGAGCCTTTCAATGAGGAAACTTCCACAAATATGTTTAGTTCTTTTCTGTTTTTCCCTCACTTTCTGCTTTAAAAGGAAAAAAACCCTATTTAAAAGCTATCAATATTTCAAAGAATATGACACAATATTACATAAAAATACATCTGACAAAAGGCTTTGTCACATTTACTGTAATGATCCCTTTTAAATGCTTATAATAGCATTAAAAGAGGTATATATTAACTTTGCAGATTCAATTTTTAGCAAGGACCTAAAAAAAATTTATAATTGGAAAATACTATGAAAAAAGAATTCTAACAGTCAGTTTACCCTTTTCTGACAACTAAAAGAAATGGAAACTGAAATGAAAACAAGTAAGCTCAAAAGCAGTAAAAATAGATAAAGCGAACAAAAATTAAAATTGCGTCAAAGCAATACCAAGTTGTAATAAATACTAAATTTTATACAGGCATTGTTAAGTGGCAATTTTGCATGCATTTGCATTATGATCCA
This sequence comes from Scolopax minor, assembly GCA_028566535.1. Classification (NCBI taxonomy): domain Eukaryota; kingdom Metazoa; phylum Chordata; class Aves; order Charadriiformes; family Scolopacidae; genus Scolopax; species Scolopax minor. Next base: position 5,532,214 of record JAOXNG010000021.1, read on the forward strand.
ATCTTTAATTATGCTGGTGCTTGACTTCTTCAAGAGCCTATTAGAAAATGGAATTGAACACAAGTTCCCAGACGGTAACCGAGGCTGGAAGCTGGCAGAGCGATAGCTGCTCCTACATACGCACTCGCTACAAGCCTCTCCTGCAGCAACTGCCTAATTCAAAGAAAAGGAGGTGCACAAACACTTGTAGTACAGCAGAGGATTCTGCTTACAGAGAGGTTTATTTACAAAAAAATACTTTCTCAGCATTTTCTGTTGCACTAAAGTCTCAGAAATGGGAAAGAGAAAATATGTAGTCCCATCCCATGGTTGGGAGAATGGGGACTGAGCTGCCAGGGCAAGTTCTGCTCTTCATCTCAAACACTGGATATTGATTAACCCTCTGGCCCTGCCCATCCTCGCGCCCTCCTGCAGCTTGTCCAGGGCACAGGTCTGTCGGCAGATCCTGGGTGGAACCTCATTCCCTTTGAGGAGTTTGAGGACATTCCCTCTCTGCGGAAGGGAGAGTCCAATTTTACTACATTTATTTTGTGTACTTGAAAGCTTTTTTTTATAATGTGTTTCCCACTAAATTGTAATCTTGCGTATTTATGTATATTAACATGCAAACTGCTGTTTCATAAGCTGGTCCTTCCTGACGAGTATCTTGTTTTCTACAGAAATAAAGAGTTGTGTTTGTTGAGGGCGTTCTTTATGCAGCTGTGCGCTCCTGTTTGATTGGGTCAGAAGCATCCTAACGAAGGTGAACAGGAGACTTTCAGCTGGGGCTGGGGGCCTCTTGAGCCCTTCCCTTCCTCTGAGCTCTGTTGCTGCCAGCTGGGTAGCTTGGGTGTGGAAAAGCAGGAGGCAGCTCTGTGCTGTCCTACTGATGTAGGATGTCACCCATTT
>JAOXNG010000021.1:5561610-5571768 GCA_028566535.1 Scolopax minor
GCAGCAACACGACATTTTAACTCACCAGGCAAGGCAGACACTGGCACTTATCTCACCAACATGCTTCATCCCAGGCCCGTATGTGCTCTGTACTTTGTAGTTTCATTGTCTCCAGCAGACACACCTTACCTGCCCGACAACTAGAAAACCAGCAGTGATTTAAATCTATTAGATGGCTCCAAACACAATCAAGCAAAATATTTAGCATTTCTCAGAATATGTGGGGCTCAATGTCAGCCCTCTACATGTTTCAGGTTGGGAATAACAGGAACATCTCTTAATATTAGCTAAAATAGTAAGCCAAATGCTAAGTCGAATAGATTTTTATTAGCCTGAATTCATTGAGTAACTGTGACTAAGTTCAGGCAAAAGAGTTGCTTTCAGAAGATGAGAATAATGTACAGTCTTAATGCAAGACTACATGTCTGTTTTTTTAAAAGTCCTGAGAAATCTGCTGTACGTACTCCAACAGGATGGCAGACATAAATTCTGCCTGCTGTTCTGGTCCTACACCAAAACCCTTTAAAAGGATGATGAAGACAGCATCACATTTCATAAGAGCTTTCCTGAATGCCTGCTGAGCTGACCTTGTTCACAAGTACTCACTGAAAAGATTAATAGCTCGTATGTTCCACTCCACACTGCTATGGCTCAGAATTTTCTGCCTATACTATCCATATGGACATGAGCCAAAAAGAAATTGTCTATGTAATTATCCAATTGATTATGATAAATGTTAGCATTTAACAAAAAAATGCCAGCTGGCATACACAACAATCACTTCACTTCTATTGTGCAAAAACTACAAAAGGCATTTGTTTTCTTATTAATAGCTATAAAACACAAGTTTTTGTTTTATTTTAAACTACAGGATCAGAAGGGCCAAGAGAATAGAGTGGTGAAGGACTGGACTGGGAGTCAGGAATCAACTTGAATTCAGTCTGCAACACTTCTGTGTGATTGAAGCAATTAGTTCATCTCTGAGCTACAGGTTTCCCTTTGTAAATTAATGCTTTCTCATTCTTCTCTGACTTTATTGCTTAATTTTACTGCCTGTTCTTTGGTAGTAGGAATCTCTTATAAGATCTTAATAAAGCAGAATGGGGTCCTGACTGACTACAGTGTACAATTTTTTTTTCTTTGTACTATTTAATATATGAGGCATTTTGACAGTAGAAAGATATGAATTCTTCTGAACCTAGCAGAAACTGACTGCTCCAGGTGGCCCAGAGAAAACAACTGATCTATTAAAAGAATCATTGAATCATTTAGGCTGGAAAGACCTTTGAGATCATTGAGTTCAGCCTTTAACCTAACACTAAACCATATCCCAAAGCACCACATCTACAGGTCTTATAAATACCTCCAGTGACAGCAACTCAACCACTTCTCTGGGCAGTCTGTTCCAATGCTTGACAACCCTTTTGGTGAAGACATTTTTCCAAATATCCAATCTAAACCTCCCCTGGCATCTCAAGTTATGCAATGATATAGTCTGAAGCAGTCCAAAGGCAGTTACTAGAAACTAAATAAAAAGCATGCTATATGCTGAAATTTAGAGCAAGGCGTTATTCTTCAGTGCTTTATTGCCTTTAGCTAACATCTTGCAGAAGCACAATGACTTTGTTACAGTGATGAGTGAAGAACTGAATATCAATTCCACCACAGATTCGCTGTAGGAGCCTGTACTGATGCTGCTCCATGCCACGGTTCCTTTACGTAAAGCATGGGAATAATCCATATGTAGCTACTCAACAGGACTGTTTTCAATTTTAATGCACATTTGTGTGGGAATTGAAAAACACTAGTGTTTACTAAAGTTTCCCTCAGCACTCATTCCAAATAAACATAGTACCTTCAGGGCTGTCAATTTCAGCACCATTACAATAGTGATACAAGCAAATATGAACTCTATCTTTTTTTGAAGTTATACTATATCTGTATACTATACTACTGATGTAATTATTATGATGTAAATAACTGCAATAATAGCATCAAACACCCCCTAGGCTGGGTAACAGTAGGTTCTAACACCTGAACTTCAAAAAAGACTGTTGGAAGTTTCATGTGACCTGGACAATACAGAAATCCATTAGATCTTGATCTTTGGGGGACCCCAATACAACACCCTGACACCCCTGGCACACTTAATAATACAAAGCACTTCAAGTTTCAAAGCAAGCAGAGATAGATCTCTTTTCACTCATGCTAATAATCAGCAGTTTTCTCCCTAATTGAGACGATGAAGCAGTTAGAGGAAAGCTGAAAACAGAGATAAATACAACTGTTAGCAGGGTTCATCACTAGGACAACCAGCACCCAGTCAGCTCTGCTCTCCCTAGCAGGTCTCACTCAACACACCGTGGGGATGACTGCCGAGGATAATGTGATATAGCAATTCATGCTCTAACAAAAAGAGCTGTAAAAGCACCAAATGGACAGCAGGCATTTTGCACGATCTCTCGGGAGCCCTGTCTGCCTAAACTTTTGTGAAGCTGACCACATCCTAGCTTTTTTCAAACAGAAATAGACATCACATGAGCAGTATTTGTGACCAACAGCAGGGAATAGCAAATATGTTTTCCTGTCACTGAAGCTGAGTAATACTGCTCAAGAACAGTTTCCCAGCCAAGCAGGGCACAGCACATGCAACACTAAAATGCAGCAGCACAAATGAAAATTCTATACTCCCAACCACAGATAGGTTACAGGTGTGACCCACTGGAAAACAACCAGCTGACCTAAGAGTTTGAACAGATCCATATCCAAAAAGAACTGAATTTGCACTCCAACAAAGTGGTCTTCATGAGAATATACTGCCAGTTTATCTATGAGGCTGCTGAGGAGCCTGAGCTTTCAAAGTTCACAGCCTCAAGACAATTGTGCTCATGCAGACTTGATCAAGACCAATCCTTCCAATGCTTCTGGCTCTGCAAAAAGCTTCCTTAGGGCCAGAGTCCTGACAGCCCTCTGACTGACAAGGAAGATCTCACTTTCCAGGCTCCAGCTCCTGTGTTGTGTCCTGCAAAAGCAGGACAGGTTAGGGAGATCTCAGACTGGCAGCAGTTGCTCTCGTCCATCTCTCCTAGAATACACAGCAAACCCACCTCATTTTACTAAACTCTTAAAAATCTCCTCTGCAAAACACTGAGCCATGTAATTATGTAGATTGTAAACCTACTGACTGTGGGGTATAGCTGGGCTGTCTGAAAAGTTTCTTACTACTGACCCTGCAATATAATTTCAAGGAATGAGCAGGATTACCATTTGTACAGCATAACAGGATTTCAGGTGAGTTCCTTTATGGTAGAACAAACCTGCTCAGATCGAAAAATATGATGACTGAAATCTCACTGAGTGATTCCTGAGAGACTTGTGAGCTGGAATAGATTTGGTTTGTTGCTCCCGATGGTTTGGTTTCTATGGTTTCTACTCTTATAGAGTAAAAAAAGGGAAGAAAAAATACTTGTCTGGGACCCTCTCCCATCAGAATGGTCACTAGGAGTTCAAAGAATCTTCCTTCAAACATAGTATCAGCTGTCATTTTAAAGCCTGCTTGTCTTTTATTAAGTTCTGAATACTTTCTGGACTTTTTCTAGACTGATTTTCTTTGTTCCTTTAGCAGTGAGGAAGCAACCAGGCAGAGCCCATAGCTCACAACACGGGATCACAAGTCTGAACACCACTGGAAAGCATTTAAGGTACATAAGCAGAGTATTTATTATAGAGTAAAACTGCCAGCTTTTTCATCCCCGCTATAGGAAAACAACATCAAATATCAGCTTTGAAAAAGAAAACTTCTAATCCATTACCACCAAGTGACTATAGTAAATAAAGTCAAGAGCAAAAGGATGCCAGACCAAACCCATCATCTTCTCCAAGTTTATGTTAAGTGAATCTCTGTAAAGAGACTTCAGTATCCCCTTCATAGGGGGCATATAAATTAAAGGCAAAGATACACAAAGTACCATTAACTGCAGGAGAGTTAGTACCATCCAGCACAGTTCAAGGAAAAAAAAAATCGCAGGGCACCACATCAAGCAAATTAACAGTGTAAATCCCTGGAGTGTAAGACAAAGGAGTGCAGGGAGGAGTTGGGAAAAAAGAACAAGGTAAAATTGGGTTATATAATGAAGCTACCCAGCAGGTTTTCTTACTGTCGCAATGCACTACTAGAGGCAGAAAGAGGAGCAGCATCAGGAGCAATTTTGGTTTTTTTTCTCCTGTTGGCAAAGGGCATATCTTAAGTACCCAAGTATGATGCATACTCACCTTCTATAAAAATTTGGTAAATAAACTGAATACAGCTTGCCCCTGAATCACAGTCATTTGTGGAATAAAACAAACAGGTATCTCTTAGAAACATAAAAACATCTGTGTAGTATGGCATAAGTAATCAAGATTCTACTTAGAGTCCCCGATTCATCCAGCTAATTAAGTGCTTAAATCCTAGAGAGATGATGCTTTTCCAAGTCAGCATTTTTACTACAAGAATGTTGGTAAGATCTGTACCAGCAAGATTCACAGGATATGTGAATAATTACACTAGCGAATTTAGAACTAAATCAAATCCACCCACTCAAGGCAGGGCACATGGTTATTTATCTACCCCCTCCTTTTTATGCTGTCCATTTGGACTAGAAAATCTTTGCATTCTTACGGAACATCAATTTTAATATTAGTTTAGTGTTGCTTTATCCTGTGGATTTTAAAAACACAAATCTCCAGACCCAGAATAACACCCTTCATCCCTCTTAAGATAGCAAAGTGGTCATAACAGGCTTGTTCCCTACTTACTGGACCATTAATCTTCAAACATAATCAGCACAAAATTTGCACAAAAGGAAAATAAACCCTTTCAGTCATCAAGTGGGAAGATCAGAGAACAAAATAGACATAATAATGCACTGTAGTACAACTCATTTCTAATCTATCCCAACTTTTGAATGCTTGGCTTCACAAATTCAGTAATGATCTTTTAACATTGCTCTGCACATTTAATCTCCCTTTTCAGACCAGTTAGCTGAACATTCTTCCTTCTTGGTAAGCTCCTGTAGGTTAGAACATCAAGTGGACACCCTTATCAAATTATGCCTGCTGAAAGTAATGTTAGTTACTTTTTCAGCATACAAAACATTTGCTAATTCTTACACTTTGCACTTTTCAGAAGGCAAATATCTATGATATCCAGCTACAGCATAGATATCCCTGGCTATTTCTTGGTTCATGCGAGTGACAATTAGTACCTACCTAAGGCGAACAGAATTTACATGAAACCAAACCAAAAATTTTCACACCAGAACTTATATAACTTTTGACACTGCTTTCTGAACAACACTGAAAAAAGGTTAAAATCATCCTACGCGATCTTTGTGTCTAATCTGCTGAAACACATTAGCCTTAAGCAATGCAGTATAAAAAAGATTTTAAAATGCATGCCCCGGTTTTTTTTAACTAGAAAACACACTTCAGAATTTGAGGTCAAAGAAGACGTGTTTCAATAAGAAAAGCAAACCAAAGAATTACATTTCTAAAGTTGTTCTTAAGAACCCTATTAGCTGTTTTTTTATTTTCAGAATTTGTTTGAAACATCACATGCAAGCTGTGGCCAAGATGCCTGTATATACAATCGGATGCGCGCCATCCGTGCACATGAATAAATTCAGTCTCACCAGCATCTGAGCCTTTTCTACACAGGAAATTATATCAAGTTTCTCAATTTCCCTTCTGTTGTATTTATGCAATTTGATATAGGCAAACTATGCAAACTCTGCCCTGTGCCAAGATAAGTGGAAACTACGAAGTATCCCTGGTGAAGCACCCAGCTTGGTATCTCAAGCTAGAAAACCCTGCTGAGAAGTACAGCAGCTTAGGGTCTCTGCTGTGAAAAAGAGTACCACAGCTTCTGGCTGCTTCAACAGGGGCAAAAGAAGACTGGGCCTCCGAATGCAATACAGACATTGTCTCGGCAGTCTTGACAGAGTAACCCATATTCGATAGGACAAACATTTAATGCCTTCCAGTTCTATTTCATACTGCAAAAATCCAGGCAGCTTTGTCAAATATAGCATCTACATTAGGTTTCAAAGAAACCTACACTTCTCAAGTACATGCTTTTATTGATAATTACCAACTTGTTGCCACAGAGTCATTTCCCTTGATAAAATGGAGTACCAAGATCTCTTTTAAAAACATTAAACTGAACTTTTACTCATTAGTGTTTCTGTAAATGTTGTGTTAGAGCACAAAAGATATCTAGAACACTCTTTCTTTAGCACAAAAGAACAGAATAATGGCATTGAACTGCTCCACATACTACTGTATCAGCAACCAGAGAGTATTTTCACTTTGAAAATATCAAAGTATTACACATATTACAACAGTAATATCAATTATAAAGGATGCTTAGAATGTTCAAATGAATAAAGCATCCAGTAGGAATCAGACATCTTACTGGCATTTGTATTTGTCTCCCAAAAAAGCTCAACCACAGTCACTTTAGAATAGTTACTGTGGTTTAATTAAGACTAAATTAGGGTCAAAGTGAGCTTCTGAACTTCAATATGGATGTGAGAATGGCATATCACACTTCTAATTATGCAAGAAAATCCCTAAATTGAGTGTTCAGACAAAGTTCCATTTGCCTGTGTTTATAGTACGATACAATATAACCTTGCCTGTTCTACTTGCTTTCAACTGCATCATAGATTTGAGAACTACAGACAGTCATCAGCTAAGAAAATCAAAGTCTGAAATTCTGTAGCAAATTAGGACTTCATGTACTAACACTGCTAAAGGATTTTGCAGCATTAATGTAAGATCCCTGTGGACCCCCCACTTCCAAAGAGGCAAGTCACTAGAGAGACAGTAAAAAAAAGGTTAAGCCCCTTGACCAAAATGACATACTGACTTTTCCAAGACACTGTAGAGGCTAACACTTCTTATTCCAGAGGCACAATTCCAGAAATTCATTCCTGTTTAAATGCAGGAATAACATCTGGTAGATGCTCTATAAACACAAAAGGAAAGCAGCTTTGTGTCTTCTCTGTATCTAACATTTAAACAAATATTAATATGTTCACTAGTAATAAGAGCAAGAGACCAGATATGTATGAAAGGCTTGCAATAACTTTTTTTTTCCATTACAGAGACCTACAAACATGCCCAGTGTGCAAAATGAAAATTTTAATGAACAAGAGGAGTCATACAGCTCCTAAAGCAAACAGACACTTCTGGCAGCTTCAGAGGGAGCTGGAAAGAAGAAACATTCTTCATTGAATCAATTCAAGCATCAAATACCATAAACTTTTGAGACGTGGCCCCCTCCTCCCAACAAAGGAAAATACCTGAACAGACATGTGGTCATGGTATGAGACTAACAAACAACATGTATTTTAGACTAATAGCTGTGAGAATTAAACACTGCTCAAACCTTAAGTGTCAAAGAGAATACGTGATCTTCAACAGTAACTTTTTTTTTATTCTCAAAAGTGATTAAACTGCTTAGCCTGCACTCCTTCAAAATATTTAATACTCAAAAGATGAAGGAAACATGAGGATTACGCTCTAATAAGCCACTATTTAAAAAATACTAATTAACTATTTGTATTACAATTCTGCATCTAGTATAATTTGTTAAACTGTATTTTTACCAACATATATTACTATGAATACTTCAGTGATTAAAAAAAAATCTAAAAGGTCATACCATACAGCTATTTTAAATCCCAGCAGAAGAAATGGGGATGTGGGGGTGAACTATTCCATACGCAGAAAGACATAAGCATGGTTAAAAGCTTTAGTGGTTTATGGCATTTCAAAGTAAAGAACAGTGACAATCCAGCACAGTCTAAAGGGCAGGACCTGTGCCAGGAGTCCACTTATATTCCTGGCTCTATCACTGGTGGGCTGTGTGACCTTCAGTGGGGAGCTACACCTCTCTTCCTTCAACCACTCCTGGTCCACAGGGAGAGAACTGCCTCTGCAGTGCCCCTAAGAGACTAAAAAGGGGGGACTTCACTACAGTGACGATGGCAGATGACACTGCTATAGAATAAAAAACAGCAAGGACAGAACAAGGTTAAGCCAGTAGGCCTCCATTTCTGTGTTGGAAGCATGTAGCTCTCTCCTTCAACTAAGTATCATTGATACCTTCTTGGTTTTATTTTAAGAAACCAGTAACAAAAACCTACATGTTCTCATTTACCTGACCCGTTCTTTGTCTTTGCAAGCAGAGTACCGTTGCTACAATAAACTGTAATAAGTTCTTTATTTATCTAGTTTTGAACTGTTCAAAATCCAAAGAATAATGTTTAATACTATTCTTTCTCAGGTCATCATCAGTAACATTTAGCAAATTTAATTTGCAGGACCAAGCTCTGAGCCTGCATAATTTAAAGAGCTCACAAATAAAGAAATAAATCCCTCAAACACTTGGTATGTAGAGAGATGGTCACATTTACCATTATACTAGCCACAAGATTATAGTTCAACACAATTAATTTTTTTCTAATTAATACGCTTGACTAATGAAACAGAGACAGAATGACAGTTGCAATATTAACTATTACAGAGTTCCCTTCTCCCCTTTTATGTGGTAAAAATCTAGATTTTTCCATGCAGATACATACAGAAATAATTTTAAAGTCTTCTGTCATTGACATATATAACATTCTTCTTAACAGACATCAATATTAAAAATTAAATAATGCAAATTAAATTAGCATGAATTTACTAATTAAAAACAATTTCCAAGACAAGCAATCTATATGAAATATCATGCCTTTCGACAAAAACAGGAAGATTACTTGCACTGCTGATATATACTTCTTGTGTCTATAAAATGTCCTAGAATTTTACATTTTAAAATGTCACCCTGGCCTGTAATCTTTGATTTTTATAATAAATTCTGAACTTGGCAATACTTAATATAAGAGACTCATCTTCCTTTTTTAATGGATAACTAATATGTCATCATTCAAAGTTCAAAAAATTCTCATAGGGAAGCAATTTCTACCCTGTCATTGTAAATTGCTATGGCAACCACCACAATGGATATGAAGGCTCTAACCTCATTCTGATGAATAAAATGGGAAAAAATATCACAACATTCTTTGACTTACAGACATATAAGACTGAAAATGAGCTTTTAGTATCTACAGATTATGAATGTTATCTGTGTGGAGCAATAGCAGCAAATAACAGGACTATAAAATACAGAAGGGAAAAAGGTAGTGAAGAAAAAGATGGATTCTACCCTAACAGTCTAAAAATAGATTGACTTCAAATGAAACATGTATAGTTGAAAGTATCTACAGAAAAAAAGCTCCATCTAGAGGCTAAAAAGCAAAAAATATTAAAACAAGCTTACAGGTAAAAGGTTCTCAAGACTTCTTAAAAATACTCTCAAAAATGATCTGCAGGATCTCCCAATTATAATAAAAAATTTGCTTTAAAATACATTATGTAAAAGTTACCTGATCTTTGAGAATCTAAGTTTTTCATTAAAAACAAACTGAAGAAAAATCTTGAAAGAAAATACCTAAAATCAAAAACTGCTCATTCATATCTTAAGTTTCTTGCATTTCAGTGAAAGTCACACCAAAATCTTAGCCTTAAGGAAGTCTGTACATTTTGCTTGTATTCAGTGTGATCAAGATTTCACCACCACAGAATGCAAATCAAAGTCAGCCTTCCAGCACGACTTCAGTGACAATTTATACCCATGTTCAACACTAAATGAATGGTCCAATAAAGAATGAAACTTCTTGCATGTGCAACACTTTTCAGTCCTCAATCCTTCATATTTACCTGTCATTTTCCACTTATTTACGCACGAGTCAAAATACTCCTGCTAAGCTGTTACCTGCTCCAAAGCAAACTCTGTCACCCATCAAAATGCTAACCATATTTTATCTCTGCAAGGAAACAATTACTTCCACATTTTAGGACAAAATCCAAGTTTCAGCATATGCTTAAGAAACTACACCAGGCTCAGATGAAACAGGCCAGTTTTTTTCCCTGGGACGATGGGAAGGGACCAAACCCACAGCCAACTGCTTGCATGAGCAACACTCCTGCGCTGCATCTGCAGCACTAAGTAGCCTCTGGCTCCTTCCCACATCTAATCCCTCAATTCTGACACAATGAAGTTGCATT
>JAOXNG010000021.1:5626320-5637836 GCA_028566535.1 Scolopax minor
CACACCCAGGTGCAACCCTAGAGAGAGGTTCTCTCTCCTCATCCCCACCCACCAGTAGGAAACCCATTGCTGAAATCGAAGATATATCTGACCCCTTTCTTCCCAAAGGGAACATCTGAGAAGTGTCAGTAATGCCCAGCTGAAGGCAGTGTCCCAGTATGTGACCAGTGAAAGCACTTGGTGTGTTTGTTTGTAAGCTCTTGGGGGGAGTAGGGAAACACACACCTTCCTGTAACTGAAGTGTTTTAGTGAGAGTGGACACTGTCATCTGACGTGTTACTGCAACTGAGTCTTGCAATAAATAGGAAAAAATGCAAAAATCTGCAGATTGAGACTATTTTGACAACCCTTTTGTCATTGCTGCTTCTGCAGCAGCCTTTGTTCTCCTGCCAAGGCAGTAGTTCCATGGAGCACAACTCGTGTACTGATAATACCTAGGATTGTTGTCCTGAGCAGTGACTATTCACATTGGGGTTTACTGTTTTTATTTTATAGTATTGTCAGCTTTCATTATGATTTTACTCATCTTTCAGTATCCTACAGAACATTTTTTTTTCTATATCGCTGTTCTGATTCATTTTTTAATGTGAATTAAGGTTTCAGTCTTCTGTTTTAAAAGAATACAATACTATGTACAGAACCTGCCTTCTGTGTAGCATCAAACGTTTAATGATACCTCGATTCCTTTTTCAAAAACTAACCTCCCTCTCTTTGTACTCATTTTTAGGTCGCCTTGGAGAAGGTTTTTAACTTTGCAGTTTCAAATATATTTGAGACAAGAGTTGCTGGTCGAATGGTTGCTGATATGTGCCGAGCTGCAGTAAAAGTGAGAGAAAATGCTCTGACTGCACTGCCAATATTACTACTTTTTCTTATGTTATATCTTATTTTTTATTTAAAACAGGTGGTTCTTAATATTATGTTTTCTAAAATTGGATGGTTGTATAGAGCAGTATTTCAAGAGGTTCTTTCACAAACTTTTTCTTGCATTTATGTGAAATGTAGGTTTTGAGTGTTTAAAACTCATGAAGTCAGGCTGCTCTAGGTTAGATTGTATCTCACCTCCAATTCATTCTTCTCTCTTTCAATAATAATGTTAGGAGATTCTTATCAATGTGTGTGCTGAGTTCCATAAGGCGTTGTCTTTATTTTTTAAATGGGATGTTTATGATGCTGTTTCCAGTGCCGCCCTGAGGAAGCTTTGAAGCTGTTTGTACCACATTGCTGCAATGTCATAACTCACCTCACAGTCAGTAAGTTTAAAAGATTTCTAGTGTTGTTTGCTTTGATTTGGGTTGACTTTTGTTAAACTTGAAAATCATATTTAAAACTTCTTTGTTTTCCACAACTTGATTTCAGTGATAGCAAATTAATTCTCTCTGTTATTTCATCTAAAACCACAACCAACAAAACAGCTATTTATATATAATTTCAAGACAGAAATCAAAAAGGCTACAGGAGCATGCTTCTTTAAAAATGTGTTAGCTTAAAATATCTCTAGACATTCCTCAATTTCTTAAAAAGTATTCAAGATGTTAAGTTGGCTGAAGTCACACATGAGTGGAAGGTTGCAATAGAAGTGTTGAAAGTAAACTTTTGAGATGCAAGCATCTGGTTTATGATTTAGCTTTTTGGGAAAACTTGACTTACAGCCGTGCTTATCACTTGTTCCTCTAGATGATGATGTATTACATGATGAAGAACTAGATAAGGAGCTACTTTGGAATCTTCAGCTTTTGTCAGAGGTATTGCCAAGAATGTTCAAACTATGAATTTAAAGTCCCTGAAATGAGAAGAACTTTTGCTATTAAAATGAAGTAAATGTTTGAATGACACTGCATAAGTTCTTTTTCTTATCTACCTTTAAATGGGATGCCAGTGACTGCTGTTTGAAGCAAATAACTGTACAGTGGGTATGTGGAATAAAATTAAAGCATTTAATGCAGTTACTGGGGGTTAAAAAAGAGGGATCAATGCAGCGAAAAACATAAGATGTTTTTGATAAAGATGTATCTTTTAAAATGAATTTCAAAATCTATACAAGTATTGCTAGAAAAATTTTGAAAATGTTGAGGGTTGAGAAGCAATGTATATCACAGTTCTTATGTGTTCCTTACACTTTTCCAATGTCAGTAGAAGTGGTACTGCATGCGCAAGTTCAGTCTTTCGTTTGGACTGGATGTGACACACAGAATGACACTTGGTACAGGATCATTTGAGCACTTCAATCCTCTCTTTAGTCCTCTAGAACCAAATCCGTTACGTTTACCTTTGAAATGTTTATCTTTCCTATTAGATCACCCGAGTGGATGGGAAGAAGTTGCTACCGTACAAGGAGCAGCTTGGGAAGATACTGCAGCGAACCCTACATTTAACCTGTAAGCAGGGTTACATTCTGTCTTGTAACCTACTGCATCATCTTCTTCGTTCTGCTACACTTATCTACCCCACAGAATACTGCAGTGTGCCAGGTGGCTTTGACAAGCCTCTTTCTGAATACTTTCCTATCAAGGCAAGGATTTTCATTTATTTAGGATTAGAGGATTTGACTTTCTTTTTGAAAAAGCAATCATACTCTCTATATAATATTTGTTTTTATTTGGAAATTTCTGAACATAGGTAGCAGCAATGGAAAGTGTAATTGAAAGATGCTTTGGGCTTTGAAATGTATAGCAAATTATGAGTTACTTTGTACTGATAGCAAAAAAAATGAATACTGACTTGTTTTGAGAAGTTTTATCATGTGACACAGGACACGTGTTTTACAACGATTGCATGACTACAATAAGATCATACAAAGCCAGAGTTGCCTGCTCATGTTTTTTAATTTTGTAATATATGATGTGTTTAATTGAGACCCAGCTATCATGAAGTACAGTAGTATAAACAGTTAAGTTTGGAATTTAGCAGGAGAACTTTGCTGTTCACTTTAAATATCCAGTAATAGGAAGCATTGTTGCACTGTGAGAAACTTAGTCTTTCATCTGATTTTGTGGATGAGAGCTGCAGCCTTTCCTTCTGCCTCTTCCTATAAATGTGGTTGTCAGATATAACAAGTAATGGTGAGTGCAAGGAAAAATGAGAACATCAGTGCAAAACAATTGCAAGAGAAGAAATACAGTATTTTACAGGTAGGCAGAAAAGCAAATGACCAACGATTCTACGCTGAGCTTGCGATAAAACAAAAGTAGAAGTGACAATATTAAAAATTACTGAAGCTGTCAGAAGTAATATGCTGTTCTTCTGTTAAGACTTTAAGGTCAATTTACCAGAATTACAGGCAGATTTCAGCTGGCCTACTTGAATGTAAAGCTGCATTTTAGATGATCTTAAAAGGTCCCTTCCATTCTAGGTGATTCTGTGATTTTGGTGAAAAATGTTCTTTTACAGAGTTTTAAAACTTGTTGTAAATAAATGCTTGTTATTGAAAACCAGTACAGTTTTATAAACTGATGGCAAGATCAAGTTGGACCAGATACTCATTTAACAAACAGAAAATTAAATACCACAACACAAAAAATAGATTACTTTTTTATAGTTTCTCCTCTGAATTGAAAAAAAATCACAATTACTTTGCTGTTCCACACACGAGTGGCTACTTTAGAAAGTGTATATTTTATCAGCTCTTACTTGCCATTGATGGCTTGAGTTTGTCACTTACATGCCTCCTCTCCTGCACCGGTGTAGCGTTGCAGTTCTGTCACTTTCTCAAGCAGTATTTTCCCAGGAAGAGAAGTAATAGCCTACATTGAGTAGGTTTCCTACTGTAGCTCTTTGTACATTTTGTCCAGTCAGACCACTGTCAACAAATGGTGAAGTTTTGTGATCTTAAATTACTGTGTAAAACTGGACAAAGATGGAAAATGGGGAGTGAAGACTGCAAAGGCCTATCTATTAATTAATATAGTCCTATGGACTTCATGTTTGAATATTAATTTGTGACAATTATTGACTTTTATTTTCTAAATAATCAAGCAGTGGTGATTCTGTAGCAAGTCTGAGCTTTTTAAGCCAAAATATTAAAATGTGTCTTTGTTATGGGATGACCTACCATTGTATGGAAAGTCCAACTTAAAGTTTACTTTTTTTTTAATTATTATTAAAATTGAAGTTCTAAGCTTCCTGATCGTGGTTCAAAACTGAAAAGAAGTAGTATTAAATGGGCTGGCTTCTCTAGGAGTATCAAAAGTCTGAGTTGTACTTAAGAATATTTTTGAATTTTATCTAGCCAAAGGAATTACAAAGTTCTGTTTCAATTAAATCAATACAGTCCTTTTTCTTCCAGGTTTGTGGTATTTTTCAGTTATAGTAGGTTTTATTCAGTTTTATTGTGTTCTTGGGTTGTTTTTTTTCTGGATTTGTCAGGATAACAGTTTTACAACAGTAGCTAGTTCATGTGTTTTGGGTTTTTTTAGTAATTTTAAATGCTATTTTTTTTAAAAAAATACAGTTTGCTTCATCATTTGATTAATAAGATATGTCTTTATTTACTATAGGACTGGGGTAAACCAGGTGACCTGTGGAACTTGGACATCCAGTGGCATGTTCCTTCATCGGAGGAAATAGACTTTGCTTTTTATCTGCTGGATACTTTTCTTCAGCCTGAGCTCACCAAGCTAGAGCGCTACGCGGTTGGGGAACTAGAAATGTCGAGGTTAGTGGTAATGAGCAATACAAAGAAGGGGTGTTTATTCACTTCTGTCTAGGCTACTTTTAAGTAGCTATTGCCAATAAGGAGTAAATACTATAATGTTACTGTCCTTTACATTAATCCAAACCTTCCAGTTTTAGAAGAGTACCTTTACCTTGAAAGTGCGTTTCATAAAATTGATAACACCTTAATTTGAATAGAAACACTCTTTGAAAAAAAAATAGTCTTAAGACACTTGACATTGGTATAAAGACTTTTCTATTCCAGATTTTTTTTTAATACATGCCACAAATAGTATTTCCATTTAACTGTAATCAGCAATAAAAAAGTCTTGTAGACTTTTCTCTTGTTATTTTGGCACAACCATTGTGTTCCTAAGCTCTGCCTGGAGCGCAGAACTGGTTTGGCTTGGAAATCTGCCTCTGCGCTTCCTTCCGTGCTCTGAGTCAGTGGATCCGGTGCAGAGAGTGTCCCTGCAACAGTGGCAGTGCCGAAACTGAGGACGTAACGCGGAGCCAGTTGATCAAAAATAACAAGTACACCATTGCCCAAGGCTCTTCAACTGTTAGTGTAAAACTGTGGCACAAAATAATCATGGCTTAAGTATGTGCTAAAGCACTTGCAAGTATCAAATCGCTAAAGCCGTTTACAAGCATCAAATCTCGAACATTCTTTATTTCTCATGTTAAACCTTCACATCCTTGAAGCTATATATACTTCACTTGATGTTCACAGCATGTGCCGTTGTACCTCCTGCAGTTAAGTACTGCCCTGGGTGTATTACACTTCTAAATATTTTTCTCTGAAGTTCCCACATTTTCTAATCTGAAAAGACAGCAAAAGCTTGACAAATCAATGCCACTAAACTGCAATCAGAAAGTTTTAGACTAGGATATACTTCCTACTTAAGGCTTTGTAAGTTATTTCTTATTTGTATGTTTATTTCTTTTAGTGGTTTTTTTTTTTTTCTGTTTGGCACTTTGTATGTAAAGCAGTTAATTTATAACAGAACTGGAGTTTGATTTGGTCACAGCCTCACTGAGCTAGCTAATAGAATTATATTTCTAACGGTGGGGATATGCAAATTAAATTGGAAGGAATAACAGGTTTGAGTAAATGGGATACTAGGTGAGTCTGCTATTGCTTTGAATTGCAATAGTTCTGGAGCTTGAATTCTTTTCAAATTTCTTCTTTTTTTTTTCTTTTTTTTCTTCTGATTATTCCACCAAGTAATACTTGGAAATCAATCATTTTTTGTCTTTAGGAGCTTCAGAGTAAGATTTTTCTATTACAAAAGACAAAATTAAAAATTATACCAGCCTTTTGGTATACCAGTTGAACATATGTATTTAGAGAGTTGATAAGTAATGCACAAGTACTAAGAGCTCTTCATTAGGGAACCTCTTAAGAGGGTTCAAAGGAGTTATTTTATAAATCAGAGCTACTTATCACAAAGATGAAAGCAAAGGGCAAAACTTGTAACTGTATGCTAAATGCTGCTACTTTAGATGAGACAGCTTTAAGCAGAATTCCTAAATTCTCTAAAATAACAGAAAAAGTTGTTTGCATTCTTGCATTATAATTTATCTTCAGACTGTAAAGTATTCACTCATAAAGAAAATATTCCCTGATGTTACTTATGTGGGAAGGACTTTTCTTGGTCTTGGTGTGGAGAGATATTTAATTTTATCTGAGATTCATAAAAAAATTATTCAAAACAAGTTTTTGGGGTAAAGCTGTCTGTTTTGAGATTAGTTTAGCTCATTATACTGATGTTTCCTTCACTGTTTCAGAATATAAAATCTCCAAAACACTCCAAACCAAGTTTTTCAGAAAACATAGTTGAATGTTGGAGTTTTATAGAATTAGGTTGAATCAAAAATCAAAAAGATTGATTTCTGTAGTGCTCCTTCTTATGTTTGATGATGATATAGATAAAGAAAAGGGCTTTTATATAACTACACCAAAAAATATGGTTTATCATTTGTATATTTTCAAGCATTTAACAGATAAGTAATCTGTGTTTCTTCTTTGTTTAAGAGATGATGTGCAGCAGTGCCTTGCTATAGTGCACAACTGCTTGATTGGCTCCGGGAACATTCTGCCTCCTGTAAAAGGGGAAAGGGTGGCTCATCTGTAAGTAAAATTTCTTATATCATAAACATTCTTAGCAATTACATTCATACAGGTTTTTAGTGCTTATTGCTATTATCACACATCTACTTCTGTGGCTATTTTTAAGAAGCTCTCATACTAGTATAAAGATGCAGAAATTTGAAATAGTGACTTACAGAAACACTTGAGTACTTAAAACATGAACAATGTTAAGTGATATTTTTTTGTGCAAGACTGAAATTGTTTTTGAAAGGTAGGTGAAGGCACTGCATTTCTGATGCTACTTTATGTAAAGGAAATGGAAGCTAGGATTTACTTCTGTGTTTACCCGCCTCTAAAAAAAGCCTTCAAACCATAGTGCACTCCCTCTTTCTAATGTTCCTGTCACCCCGAATGAACAAAGTCATAAGCATTCTGAACTGAACTTCTTGCCAGCTGTATTCTCACATTGCAATAGGAAATAAGTCCTGTTTGAATGCTCAGACACCTGTGAATAATGCCAAAGCATTCTTGATTCAGTCTGCATCCTGCCCTTGCATCTGTTCGGCAGCAAGCACTGCACCCTTGGCAATTCATATGGCTTATGGGCTGAGGGACAGAGTTTCTGGTGTTAGGCCTTCAAAGGAGGAGGATTTTTTGTTCTTAGATGCCTTGAACTTCAAAATACAGGACTATCTTGGCTGGAAAAGTCTTTAACACTACAAGAAAAAAATAATTGTTGTAACTATGGTAATCTATTAACCAAGGAAGAAAGGCCTGTGTAAAAGCAAGCAGTTTTGTACCCTTGTCTAGGCTATCTGTTTGTCAATAGTGGAAGCTTCATTTGGCAGAAGAAAGAACCTTGCTGCCTGTGGAGAAGAGTGAATTGCAGCTGTTAGACTGTTCATGTAGACTCTGATTTTGTTTTCCCTAATGATCGCAAAATGAGATCACGGAAGGAGATTTATGAGTCTGGTTTTTCACATTTCTGATATTATGCACCGTACTTGACATCTGAGATTTTAATAAACATTCACAAATATTTATACAATCTGGAACAACACAAATGATGAGTTTCCTTGCACTGGGTGAAAATCCCAGAGGACAAAAAGACTACAGTTAGTGTTGGCTAATCACCCAATTAGTGAAAAACTGTATTTAAATTAATTTGATGAACTAGGCAAGGTGTCAAAAGGAGCTTAAACTGCAAAATGAGCAAGATGTAGGTGAAAATGGGAGTTTATGGATCTTACCATATGCTAAAGAATTTGTCCTATGCCATAATTGATGAAATTAGAAAGATTACATGAGTTTTTATGGTGTTTATAGTAAGTGGAAGCACACTTAGGATGGTTTTAAAGCAGTTATAATTCAACGTTAAAAATGCATCTCTACAGTAAAGATGCCCCTCTTTTGAACACATAACAACAAAATTAGTTGGAGTGCCATGGTTTAGGTTGAGCTGGCCACTACATCCATGGCAGACGCTCTCTTTAAAAGAAATGAGAGCTCTCAGAAGCTTTTGAATGTCTGAATGCAGAGGCTTGAGTCCAACCCAAGCAATTAGGCATTACCAGCCTTTGCCATGAAATGGATAATTCCTGACTTGGATAAGAAAAAGGCTTTTGAAATTAACTTGTGAGTATATTCTTTTCTTTGCAGAATTCAGTAATCAGTAACTCACACAGGTAAGTTTTCAGCAGAGACAAGACCACCACACAAAACATTAGCAGCATGCAATGCAGAATACTATGAACCATTCTACATACCTTAGTTTGAAAAAGTACATTTAAGTCCTGGTAAGATGATAAAGGAGGAGGAAATTAAAAAGAGCTTGGTCTGTTTAGCCTAGCAAAATGAAGTCTGCGAGGGGATACAATTATTCTTTATAGGTACATTTGGAAGTAAACAGCAGGGAGGGAGAAGAATTATTTAACTTTAAAGGCTGATACTCGTACAAGACTGAGTGGCTATAAATTGTTCATGAATAAATTTAGACTGGAATTTAGGAGATTTCTGGCAATTTGCAGACCTCCTAAAGAAGCTGGTATAGGTAAAATGATTTGAAAGGAAGCTTGATACATTCTTGGAAAAAATAAGATAGAGTAGATACAATCTTGGAGACAAATATTAAAGTTTTTGAGACAGGATTCAGGAGTTTGATTTACTGTGATCGTTCAGATTTGGCTAAAGCAGCTGTGATAGCCTTGTGTGACCTTTTCCATGGAAGTCCCTGGTAGTTCGATGATGTTGACCACACAAGAAAGGTGGACTGAGCATCAAATGCTCAAGATCAAGAAATAGTTTTCAAGGTGAAATGCTGCTTTCTCGGATGAAAGTGGCAGGATAGGTTTGGGAGGGATGTTTGCTGGGATTTAGTATCTGTGCCTTCTATCTTTGTAAAGACATGGGTTTTTTTACTGTTTAAGAAATTATCCTGCTTTTAGTAATAATTAAAGGCAAACTGAACAGTTGTGCAATGGTCATTTGTAGATCAAATGCAGAGATATTTTTATATGACTACATGCACATTTTCCACAAAACGTGTTATTTAATATATGGAGCGGAATAATATTGGTGAATGTTGCCACCAACTGCATGACCTAAAGGCTCATCTACTTTGATCCTGTGCTTTGTTCCTTTCTCATTTTTAAATACAAATTATACATAAAAATAATTTTGCTTCTACAAAAACCTACGCATGTTAGGATGTTCAGTACAAGTACTTCTAAGCAACCCTATTCTTTAAATAATCTGACAAGCCCTTTAACTACCTCCTGTAAAGGTTTTTACACCAAGGTTTTCCCAAAGACTGTCCATACCACTACATTTTTTTATTATAAATAACAAAAATTAAATTATAAAAAAGATACATTTGCAAAAATGCAGTTTTTTTAAACCTCAGTAACAAGTTTTGATCTCATGATTTACGTATTTGTTTAAAACCATGCTACTTCCTAATTTTCCCATATCCTTTCGAAATGCAGCACTTTTCACCAAAACACCTTTAAATATTCTTGCATACCTCTGCACTAAAGCTGTTTTTTTTTTTCCAACGCATTTCAAAATGGGCCATTGCCACAGTGAGGATTTTAGTGCAATCCATCAATCTCACTGTATTATGAACATCAGTAACGACAGAAAAACCTTCCTGGAATTTTTCTTGCTTATTTGGAGAGGGGAATTGATGAATATCATGATATGTTTGAGCACAGCGTTCAGGAATTGATTAAGGCAACGAGACAGAGAAGGCTGACTCAGATATGCGATACCCCCTGCTAACCTCTGGAAGGGCTTGAGGACTGATCCTCAGCTGGTGGAAATGTCAGTAGCGCTACTGAAGTTGGCGGGTTGTTCTAATTTTTATGACAGGAGATCCCTCCCTGATTAACCCTGAATGTGGGGAAAAAAAAACAAACCAAAAAATTTAGAAAGAAAGGGAGCAATGTTGACTTTGTGCCGTTCTGCTCTCCACCAATGGGTCACATTGGTCTGAAGGAGGCTCCTACTTGAGCGTGTGTGCTGGATGTAACACCCATCCATCTTGCCAGGTTTATACAGCCATCCTCGAGAAATCTTCTTCTTGCATTTCTTCCCTCTTTTATGCCTTCAGCTTATTTAAAAAACGCGGAGGCACATAACGATGGAGATAACTCTCCTGTAACCTCCGCAGCACGTTTGGTAGCTATCAATGTCAGCCTGTTCAAGGTCTGCAGTGCAGTGATTGAATAATGTGTCTGGTAACATGATCTAAATATGAAATTATCTATCTATCTACCTAAAAAGATGAGTGTTAACATGTTGATAGAAGAATCCAACTTTTGCACCGATTAATATATGGTAACATTATATGCTGCCACTTGAAAATTTAGGCAAGCCTGCATGTTTTATTTACAGATGTCTGGAAAATGCACAGACTTCTACAATTATTTTTAGCACTGTAAACCAGATACTACAGCCTATGAATTTAGAAGACTAGAAGAAAAGAGAAAAGAAAGTTATGGTTCTAACTTTCACTTCAAATGAGGTACAGATGGATGTCAGTCTCTCATCTGGGATACAGAAGAAAATATATTCAACATCGTTTACTACCCACTGTAGAAGGAGAAGCAAATTAAATGCAGCAGTAACAACATTAAAACTGCAACAGTTTCCAAGAACTTATCTTTACAGAAAGTGCATCCCTTTCAAGTGACAGCCCTCCAGCACTCCAGGTCCTTATATCACATTGTTATTAGTAACCTCTGATCCTCCTGGATTCAACAGCACAATAAAGAAAGCCAATTAAGTAACAGCAGATCTATAGATGGTTTTTTCTGCCATTGTTTTAAAGAAGTGACATCTTAGCAGCATTGCCTATATATGTAAGATGAAGAGCCCACTCTCCTTGGCTCTGGACACTTAGTGTAGAGGAGAGAGGTTACTCCAAAGGCCAACCTCCGTGACTTCTCCAGGGAGGACAACAAAGGGGGAAAACACAAGCATTTTTCTGCCTGCCTGAGTAGGAGCAGACACACTGGACTTTATTTTTTCTATTCAATTATATTTCACTTCTTTGGTATCAATAATATCAAATATCAATTAAACCAAAAGGTAGGAGCTGAGACATCTACTTTAAAATAGCCGCTTAAGTAATTTTGCTCATTTTGTGTAATTACTCTTACGGAGTTGTATTTGAAACTGCTGTGGATTATCAAGCTTACACAAAGCCCCAGGCATGCAGCAGGATGCATGGCCTTTCCATAGTCTGTAAGTGATGACTGTCCCTGAT
>JAOXNG010000021.1:5905281-5915533 GCA_028566535.1 Scolopax minor
CTGTTGAAGAAGCCAGTGCCAGTTCTAGTTAGACAGTGGCTTGTTGTGTTAACTGCAACACTTTGTAGTTTTGTACTTCTTTTCCTTATTCCTTAATAAATTCTGCAGTCTAGCAGTGAGCTATGACAAATTCATTTAGTGAATTTTACCCCTCTAAGATCTTATTGTTGGCATGTAATTCTCACGCCGTTGAGCTGTATCTGAGTTACTGTGCCTTTTATAATTTTATAGAGACAAAATCTTACACGCAGAAGTGTAATCTTTACAGAATCAAAATCTTTACAGAAACAAAATCCACCACTTACATTGTGGGTTCATCTGGTGATATTGAACAGGACAAAAAGTCAGCACGGACTGATGAGATGTAGTAGCTGGGTCTGTGCTGTCTCAAGTGCTGCCCAGCACCATGGCTTTTTAGATGCATTGGATGTGGAAAATAGGTGCAGGAGGGTTATTTGAAGAAGCAGGAGTGTATGAGGAACTAGAGTAGAGGGCTTGATGGAGAAATCTAGTTTGAGATACTAAGGCAAACGTTCCCAAAGGGCATTAAGGAGAAGTAATATCTAGGAGTGGTGTAAGGCTTTTGCACTAAATGAGTCTTGACTGGTGTCAAAACCACTCGGGTAGTTTCCCATCAGTTTAAACTCTCCCCCCTGCATTGTGTCCTTCTCACAGATACTCAGAGGTCAGCAGAACAGGTCCCTGGAAATTAAGGGCTGTTAACATACTGCTTCTATATGAGAAGATGAGATGTTGGACATCTGAATGCCTCCTGATAGCCTATCTCTTCTAGAACTGATCGCGGAACAAAGAGGTTAAGGTTTAACCATGCACTCACTTCAGGAAGAACAGATTTTTATTTTTGGGCAGTAATACTCATTTATCACCAGAAAATAGTAGCTGCTTAAAAATAATTACTTAATGTGTTAGAGTTATGCCCATCTATAATGTCTGTATTCTTGTTACTGTGTCTTTCAGAAGCTTTTGGCTATTTATATGCTCTTTAAGGCTTATTCTAATAAAGTCAAAAGCATTCATATTGTACACGAAATGTAATTAGTTTTAAATGAGACCTTTTCTCATCTGTGAAGCAAACCTACCAAAAATGAACTTAACAGAAAATAATGTTTAATGATAAAGATTCACATTTCGGTTATATAATTTTGTTCATAAAAGTTCATAAAACAATACAGAAATAAGATTCTCCTGTAGCACCAGCTGTATTTTCTAGTGTGCTAAGTACTTCTGTTAGGAAGATTGGAAAAACAATTAAAAGGGAAAACCCTTTTAATTTTCTTAAAATATTTCATAGCTACAATTGTCGGTGTACTGAGAAAATGCATCTTGGTTTTGTATCTTGGACTTAAGGAGCTTAAGTTGTAAATCTTCTTTGGAACATAAAGAATGCTATTTTTAAAAACTATTTGAACTGAGGACAAGAAAGGTAAGTTAAAGCTGAGTTTGAATGTCAGAAATGAAACTGTGAACTCTAGAGTAATGGTGAGTTACTTTATGTGGATTTCTGTTTTTCCCTAACCAAATATTTGCATAATTGCCATTTCAGTGATTTCACCAAACCGATTTCTCCCTGAAAAATAATGTGGCTTCTGAGCCTTTCTAATCCATTTTCGAGGTGCTCTAGAAATATTCTTGGGATAGTGGAAGCACTTTATGATTTTGTTTTCACATAGCCATCAAGCTCCGAGTATCTGGAGATTGTGAAAAAGGGACTAATCCATCCCTGATTTTAGTTATTTCTCGCATTTGGAGATGAACTAAGGTTTTTTTGTGGTTTCCTAGTTCTAGTGCAGGGGCTGATCACAGCCAGTGTGCTGCCTTTGGTTAGTTAGGATTTGTTTAGCTCAGGGAGTCCAGGTGATCTTAATTTTCTGTCTCCTGTGTTCTGGATGGCAAGATTGCATTTGCTGTCCCCTGGGTTATGAGGAAATGGTAGTACCATACGGCAATTTGTTTTAATCATTCGAGTCATCCAGGGCTGTTTAGGAAGGAGCTCCAATAGGTTAGGCAGTGTAGCCAAACACCTCTAAGCAATTTTAACTGGCTATTTAATGAAGACACTTCAGTTTCTCTTCCAAAAGGACTTTAAATGCACTGGGGTGGGAAGGGCTTGGTAATACTAGCTGAGATCTCTGGTGAGTTAACCTCTTTTGCTGCTTTCTCTGCCAGGTCTGCACTGTAATAGGTCAGGGATTAATTTCTGTTAATCTGAGGATGCATCAGATTTAGTTCAGCCTTTGCAAATACAAATACAGAATTGAAGAAAATAACACGTGGCAAAAGTTAAAAATTGCCAGTGTTTGTTCTGTCAGCACAGAGGCTCTCTTTGACTCTCAAGGTGTGCAGGCATCGTAAGCTGTTCTCCCCCACAGCTTGCTGGCATTATTTCAGCAAAGGTTGTTTTTGTGGGGTGGGATGGTTGAAAGAGAAGTGAATCTTGAAAAAGACAACAAAACTATACTTCCTTGCTTTTCTAGATTAAGAAAATGTTGTTTTCCAACATTTCCAGCAATAATAGAAGTGTACTAAGGTACTCTGTAAGCAAGAAGCTGTACTTTGCAAAACAGAAGTTTGCATTCACTGTTTTTAGATCAGTGTTCTGATCTGTTTGTTGGAGATGCTGCCAATGGGAAAGCAACCTAAGACTCAGACCCATTTCCTAGAAAATCATCTGCTAGCTGTGTTTTTTTCCAGACCACATCTGTTTGTTGACTTTTATTACTCATAGTGGGAAAGGAGGTGGTTTTGGTTCATGTTGCTGAAAGCCCTTCCCAAAAGCTGCTTGCTATAGCCAACTCTGGAATTTAGGAATTGAACTTCTGAAAGTGATAGGTTCTGCACTTGCCTTCTGGTGTACAGCTCCAGTTTGTGTTTTAAATGGAGAGGGGAAAAGCCTATAAAATGGAAAGTAATTTCTGCTCTGTCGTTTCCTTTAAAGTTTCTTTGAAGCATAATTCAATTATTTCCAAGAAATTACACATTTTTTTTACCATTGTATTTTCAAATCATATTTATCCAGTGTTTTTTTAAAACTCCTTGAAGTTCAGTGCTTGGAAAATTCTAGGATGCAGTGGAAAGAATTTAGGCATTTGGGGGTTAGAGGACTTTTGCAATTTTACATTTGAAATGCAATCCAGAGGATAGTATTACTGAGATTCTGCCTCATTGTTTTACCTAGAAAGTTATCCAAGTCCTGGGTGCATCCCAGAAGTGTAAATATATGGCAGCAGTTTCCAAAGGAATTGGTAAATGGTAAATATTTTATTTCCCAAAGAGCATTTTGAGTAGACATCCTCGAGAGAGGGAGTTTAGCTCATATTGTCAAAAGATGAAATATTGTTTTTTCTAATAGCTGCAGGTATATAATAAATATTTGCATTTCATCAGGCCCACTTTATTAATCAAGTGCCTCTGGAAAGATGTGACAAATGCTTGCTTGGGGTATTTTATGATGTCCTTCAGAATTTGTTAGGGAATGCTGGAGAGAATAGTCACTGTGGTGTTTGAAGGCAGGATTTATTTTATGATTGGTGGACACATTCTGAAGATCTTTTTGGGTATGGGAGTATCTTGGTGTTACGTTGTCCTTCAGGAGGCAGTGTGAGGATTGTCTGTGGGCAGAGCTCTGTGAGCACCGTGTAAAAATCACATAAAAATGGGTTCTGAAATTGCCTCTCTACTTCCCATTTGGTGCCCCCTTGTTGGTGTGCATACCTTTATTATTATTAATTTCTGTGACTCGTTCAAAAGCTGACTTGGACTTCATAGCTTCCTGTTGTTTTACATTGGCACTAAAAAATAATGTGTCCAAATAAATGTTGACAGTCGTAAGCAAAAACAGTGACTTAAGCTAAACTTAAGATGTAGGAATTGAGCAGTTTTCCTTACCTTCTTTCTAATTTCACTTAGAAAATTCACATTTTTTTCTAACACACAATATATTTGGTGTGTTGGACAGCCATGCTCTTCATGCGCTTGTTTTCTGTGAATTTATCCAGTGCTTTTCTGTGGCTGCTGCTGTCTGTTCCCTAATCCTAAAAGTCCACTGGCTGCCTGCCATGAACCTGGTTGTACTGCCCATCAATATGAATGCTAGTCTTCCAGTGACACCTTCCACAGCAGAATCTTCTAATCAGATTAAATCTTTTTATGCCAACTTTGTAATGTTCTGACATTTGAAAGCTTCTTACAAATTTTCCTTTTTCCCTGTCCTGCTCCTTCATGTTAATTTACCATCGTGTCCAGAGCACCTGAGCCATCCCCTCCATCGTCACTTGGTGCCAATCTCTCTGCCACACTGCCACAAGCTAGCAAGGGGGAAGGGATAAATAAACCTGGGATTAAATACTGATTTTAATTATGCATTCGTGCTTCTTGCTCATTTTCCTACAGTGAGATTCCTTCCCCTTGGCTGGCACAGTCTGGGCTGCAAAATGGGCTTTTTCAAATCAAGTTGGCTTTTTTCTCTGCTAAGCTGGATGAGACGTTGTATCTCTGCAGTTACTTAAGCAATTATGCACCTTAACATGCATTTATTGAGATGTTTCATTTTTACATTTGTATTAGATGAAATCCATTGAATGACGCATTTCTTATTCACTAGGTGATAATTTCTACCCAGAATTTGAGCCAAGCTGCTTCTGGATGGAAATTGAAATGTAATTAAAAAAACCCCCAAAAAGTATGAAAGCAGCACTTTAAAACGGTTTTTCAATTAGTTAATTGGTTTAAAAGTCACAGAGAGGTAAAAATTAAGTTGCTCAAAACATGTTTAGCATTAACTGAATTAGGAAGGCATGAACAAGTGACATGTACCGTGCGATACGGGTGGTGATGGCCAAGGGTCTGCATCGTCCTGCCTGGCCCTGGGGCAGAAAATTAATGAATAGAATGTGCTCTTGTATATTTGTATTTGCCTTCAAGGCTTTTTAATTTGCAGGGAGATTACTTGCTTCTGAATCCAATGCAGAAGATCAGTTATTAGTGGCTAATAGCCAGGGGCCAAAAGTGTCTAAAGATTTTTAAGTACTTGGCATAATGATTTTCAGACTTTTAATTTTACATTTAAGTAACATATTCTTAAGTAGATCATCAACATGATTTAAAAGTGTGTGTTAAAATCTCTTAAATAATTTTGGTTTTAAAAATGTTCAACGTTCTTTTTCTTTTAAAGTTAGAATGCTTTATTTTAATATTTTTTGAAAGCTACATTTCTATATTTTATTTGGAAATGTTTCATTTAGAGATTGAAGCATTGAAAAAGAAGTGTAAAATAATAATAAAATTATCTTAAAATTTTAATTGACCTGAAACCATGCTCACATCATAGAATCACAGAATCATATGGCATTAGAAGGGACCTCTGGAGATCATCTAGTTCAAGCCCCCTGCCAGAGCAGGTCCACCTAGAGCAGGTTGCTTGTCCAGACAGGAACTTGTCCAGGCAGGTTTTGAATATACCAAAGTACATGTACAAAGAATGTACCATCTAACCAAAGAAGAGCTTTAAGAACATGTTGAACAAACATCTTTTAAGTTTTGTTTGGGTATAGACTGTCCTGCTGTGGAAGAGAAAAACCACTTAAATCCTTCCTGCTCTCCATGGCCCTCTCCTGTGCAAAGCTTTCTAACTGCATCTGTTCACCTTGGGACGCTCTGCTCACCCACTAGAATTATTTGTCAGGAATGATAAATTTTTGGTCTGTTAATCCTGTTTTATAGAGTTACAGTGGTACGTGCAGATGAGGAGATCAAGGCCAGGCTGGGCATTTTTAATCAGATTTTTTTCTGATTTTAGGCAGTGTAATGTGATTCCTGATTTTGGAAAATTTAGGTTTCAGCAGCAGGAGGTTTATGCAGAGGAATATGAGCGTTAATAAAGCAGATTTATTAGTTTAGTAGAATAATTAATAAACTGATCTAGTAAACTAGATTTATTAGTTAATAAAACAACTTGATTGGGAGATGGAAAGTAGGCTTTTTGTATAAAATTTATATCTAATAGACACATTCCTTATGGGCACTGAAATAAATTATATTCATTTAATACTTTTGTTTTTAATATTTAAGCATAAATCAGTTCAAGAGGAAAATTTCAGAATATATCTGTTCATCAAGCACATGGATTAGTCCAGATGGAGTCAGATATTCTAATCAAACCTTTAATCAAGGTAAGGAGAGCTAAGTGATTGATACCTAGGAATAAACTGAATTTATGTAACTTGAAATGATACCCAAGTATATTTACTCACAATGTAGGTTTTCTTCAAAGTAATGTAGTGCTCCCTTTTGAGGGATATATCAGAACTAAATTCTGTACTTGAGCCAAATATGTTGTGAAGTTCCTAAATTATTAGCTCTGAAAAGAATGGGGAAAAACCTGCTGAAGTAGTATGGTTGCCTTTCTTTGGCTTAAATGGCTGCATTTTCTCCTTCTTTAGATCAAGATCACACAGACCAGATGGGAACCTTGGGACTGTTCCTTGTTTTCTTGAAAGTGCCCTAGATACTGTAGCTGACATGTAAACTCCAATTAACTGATCTATGTACTTTGCTAATTTTTTAACAGGTTTAGGCAAATGAGAACTATTACAAACTATTTTTGTAAAGGACCCTTTTAATGTTTTGTCTCTTCCTCTGTGTTACAGCTGCTGCACTTCTCATTGAAAATGGGAAACAAGGGATCATGTATCTTTTCAAACGTGGGACTCATGAAGAATTTGGATACGCATCCCTCTGCACTGCTTTGGCACTTTATTTCATCCTCAGCTGTTGGACAGCAGGTTCTGCTGTTGCCAGTGGCTTGGTTATTCCTATGCTGTAAGCTTCACCCCTCTTGGTTTGAGCTTCCTATACAAAAGGCCTGCGTTGAGTAGCTACAATCTGAATTGTAAGCCTAAATCTTGGCAATAAATTGCTTGGAGGAGGTTATATAGGTGAAACAGGATGATTTTCTTGGAAAGAGATGCTAAAATTGTGGAAAAGAATGAAGAAAAATCATCTGAGAATAGCTATGGAAGGACCATAGCCAAAACCCTATACTTCCCAAGTATAGATCATTTGAATCCTTTGGGGACCCAGAGAGAGTCCTGGCTGTTGGCTCTGTCTCTGTAACTGTAGAAATACAGGTTCAGGTCCAGATTTCTCATCTGTTTCTTATGCACATAATAGCCTGAATCTTAATCTTGGACATCAACACCCTAGACTTTGGAGAAAACTGCAGTTAGGTCTTTTATTGTAATTTTAGAAAGCTGTGGTAGACTAGAGCAAAGTTCTTACAGTAATGTTGAGAGGTTTAATGTTCTGCAAGCAAGGAATCATGGCTGGAGAGTGGGGTATCTAGTATAATGCAATTCAAATACCAAAAAAATTCTAACAAGAAATCATCGTGTGTATCACCTTCTGCCTTTGCCCTACCCCTGAGTATTCACCTCTTACCTTCCCCAAACCATTGTCTAAATCAATTTTTAATATGCAGTGTTTGCTGAAACATGTCATACTTGGCTGAATAGATATTGATAGTGAAGTCCGTCAGCCAGCTCCCATGTTTCTGACCCAATAATGTAAATTTTATAACCTTTCTAGGACTACTAGAATTGCATCCATCAATAAAATGAATCAATTGTATGAATAAATAGGGAAAAAGTTGTGTAATGGTGCAAGATGATGCTCCTCAAATCAGATAATATATGTCGTATATATGGCCATTGTATAAATAATAATAATTTACCATTTCTGTAAGGGGAATATCTGTACAAATACAGTTCATTGGCTGACACTTGGATCTGTATATTTTATTCCTTGCATATGGAGTGAAATCCCGTGTCTCATGCCGGTGGTTGAATAGTAGATGAGTAGATGAATCTCCTCCAGAATACAGGTATTATTTTCTCTGTTATGCCAACAGGCTTTGCATCTGTCATGTAATCTTGTATTTATCTGAAAGCATGCATGAAAACCTTTAGTTTTGTGTAGTTTTATACATAAAAACATACTGCTTTGGATACTATACTAGTACAGCACTTATGTTATTTCAGACATTCATATGTGGAAAAAAGAAATCAAGGACTAAATGCTGTGTAGTATGCGGCCTAAGTCCCTGCTCTGGAAAGTTTCTCCCTTGATAAGCTATATGTAGCTGTTATGTTGCTGCAAAATGTAAAGTAAAGATAAATAAATTAAAGGTTTCAGAATTCTATAGAAAAATAATTCATTAGTGTCATGAAATAGCACAATGAAACTGTGCAAAAATAGTAAAATAGCTATTGCAATAGAATGATCACTACAAAAAGATAGAAAACGTTTAGACTTGGTGCACAAAACCAGACTGTGGCAGAAAGTACAACCTTAATATTTCAGAATTAAAATACTATTAAAACTAATAATGGCAATGCTTTACAGATGAGGTAAAGCATAAAATATCTCATATGACAGGCTGTCGGAAGACTGTTACTTTAGGGTTTATGTTGTACATATGTACTGCTGCTTATTGCTAACCAGTTAAAAGAACATGATGTCTTTGCTGTTAATTTTAAAATATATTCAGAATTTTTTTTTCTTTGCTCTAAGGAGCAACTGTAACACTTAACACTGACTTTACATGACACTTCATTAGGCTGGCTCAGAATACTGAACTGAACCCCTGTAAACCACACATTGTAAGTTCTAATAAGTCTTGGTGAATAAATGTCACACTCAGTTTATTTTTTAACTTTTCAAACTGTGGACTAAGATATAAATAGTCATTGACTTGTGAAGGCTCCATTGCAGTAATATTCATTAAGGGTTTTTACTGTGATCCAAGTCCAGTCTGTGGTATTTTGTTTGAAAGATTGTGGTGTCACAAAACCACCGTGCTAATTAATCAGCCTCTTCAGAAGCCAAATGCTGCAGCAGTGTCTTGGATTGGTTTTGTCTCCTATTGCTCCTATCCATGCTCTGTCCCTGCTTTCTGTTTTGCAGAGAACTCCTTGGATTCTCAGGGAATCTAATACAAAAAAATGTGGAAACAAATTCATATTAGCAGAATTAAAACAGAAAATTCAGTAAATTTGGTTTGGAATTTAAGTAGATCAAATGTGTTAAGCTGCTCACAGATTGATGATAGCTTTAAAGAACTGGTAAACTTGTGCTTTCACTCGGTTATAAAGTTGGGAGATCAATACTGCATCATTGCCCTCTCTTTCACAAAATATTTGTGCGTTGGTATGTTTTTTATTTATCTTATTTTTCTTACAATTACCCAACC
This sequence comes from Scolopax minor, assembly GCA_028566535.1. NCBI lineage: Eukaryota > Metazoa > Chordata > Aves > Charadriiformes > Scolopacidae > Scolopax > Scolopax minor. The sequence goes on from JAOXNG010000021.1 coordinate 5,914,547, forward strand.
TTAGATTCTATTGTTAGTGGTAGTAGATAAATTGAAGTCTTGGCCCTCACTCAAAGCTCTTCACGGGGCTTTTGAGGAGAAGCAGTTTCCAAAGAGCAGAGACGCCCAGGAGAGAATGCTCACTAAGGAGGGTATCATCTTTTGTAGTCTGCATAAACTTCCTGCGAGACACAAACCTCTCTGTCTCATGCATCCCAGTGCTTTGTACTAGTGTGCTGTGTGAAAACCTTTTACCCTTCTAAGAGGTAGTTCTCCAAAACAATTTTTTTTGTTGGGTTGTGATACAGTTCCCATGAAACTTTTCAGAAATTATGATAAATGACTCAAATTTTAGAGAATTTCACAGGCTTTTGTATTTGCTAGGTGACATTCTCCTGGTATAGCAAAGACCTCTAGTGTGTAGCTGGAACTGAAAATAGTGAGTTGTCACTTCTTGATGTAATTTTAAGTAGCTGTTAAAAAACAAACCAACCAAAAAAAGAATCCCTGATGTTTTGCACTTTTTATTTTGAAGCAGGTACTTGCCAGCAACAAAGGCAAATGTGTGATACAGAGACAATAATTTACTGGTAAACTACTCAATAACAATAAGCAAGCAAAAATAAACCACAGGTGGTACATTTTAGCAAGCTGTCTATATCCCTCTTAAAGTGTTCTTGCATCTTCACAGAAACACAGAATAGCAGGGGTTGGAAAGGACATCTGGAGATTATCTAGTCCCAACTCTCTGCCAAAGCAGGTTCACCTAAAGTGAATTGCACAGGAACTCTTCCAGGCAGGTTTGGAATATCTCCAGAGAAGGAGACTCCACAACCTGCCTGGGCAGCCTGTTCCACTGCTCTGGCACCCTCAAAGTAAAGAAGCTTTTCCTCATGTTGAGATGGAATTTCCTGTGTTCCAGTTTGTGCCTGTTGCTCCTTGTCCTGTAACCAGGCAGCCCCAAAGAGACTCTGGTCTTATTCTCTTGACACCCCCCTTTTAGATATT
>JAOXNG010000021.1:6391395-6401842 GCA_028566535.1 Scolopax minor
AAAGGAGTCGAGGTGATGTTTATCCTTTGTAGAAGGGGAAGGAGAACTCAGCTCTGCTGCAGATCAACTGGAACAGATTTGCAAACCTTAAACTCTCTGGTTTTCATCCGCCATAACAATCCAAATTGGAGCCCAAACTCAACTAATTCATACCCTGGAAGGGAACACACTCCCTTTTTGTTCCAAGGGGGAAGGGTGGAAAGGAGTACCCGTTAAAAAAGCCCTAACTTTAAGACTGCATGCTTTTTTGGTTGTGCTCTAAGCTGGAGAGGTGAGAGCCACCCATGAAAAGCGTGCAGCTTTATCAACATGGCACTGTGTTCAAGCTACAAAGCCCTGCTGAAACAGATAAACTTCAATGGCTCCAGCACATTCTGTTCCCAGGTCACACACAAAACATAACTTCCTTTGTCTGCAGGGCACGAAGCGAGTTATTAACCATCGGTGCAAGAAACTCCAATGTGTCTAGCTAATCTCTTGCCAATCTGACATCTCAATTATCAAAAGATTTAAATCAGATACACAGATTACTTCAATCACAATGCACTACATAGAACATCATTGCAATCTACGGAGAAGACTGACAACTCTGTTCCTTTCAAATTCTTACTAGAATGTCACAGGCTTTGTCCTTTGTTCACCCGTTCAGTCATCTGTAATTTCACCATGCCATGTATTGCAAAGCAAAAATATGCATCAGTCCTTAATAAACTAACAAATGCCATTACTGTATGTGAGAAACAAACCCAATATTCAAATCTGGAGTGCCAAATAGAATGGGCACTCATTTTATGTCTTAAAAAAAGCGCATTGTTTCTCAAAAATGAGCAATGGATAATTATTATTTCCTGAAAAGAAAGAGCGCAGACACAAAAGAAAACTGACGTTTCAGAGAAGAAATTTTTAAGTACCTGATAATAATATCTGAGAACCCAGCAAAGCCCTTCCACATAGGACTGTACAACTTTACGACGGAATTTCTCATCAGTTGCATCAACATCAAATTTGTTTTTATAGTAGCGCTGTTTCCAACCAGTTTCCCACAACCTGCATAACAAACACAAATAGATGTCAATACATGGTAATAGATGCACATTTACATAACTGGATTAAAAAAATCTCATTTTTATACAATTTCAATGAAAGCATAAAAACTGATACTCAACAGCAAGAGAATAAAATTTGATGGTTGGCATCACAGAGAATCCAGATGAAATTCTGAAGCTACCTTCCTGATAAACACGCCTGTAAAATACTTGTTAGAAGCAGGATAGATTTTCAAATATGTGCCTGCTGCTGTCAGGAGTTTTCAGAACAGCATTGCTCCTAATCAGCAATTAAATCTCTCTTACCAGGAATCTACTACCAAAACTATCATTTGAACTTGATTCTTTAACTCTTCCAACCATTAGAAACCCTTCCCCCTCCTTATTTTGTTTAACACACCCTAAGCCAATATCTTTATCTTGCTAGAGTACCTTCTCACATCAAGTTCATCCCTCTGTTCTTTCTCAAGCAGAAAAGTGCTATAGTTTCCCTGCTACCCAAAGAAAAAGAAAGCAAACACTAAGCAGCAGCAGCTTGATTTCTGCATTCTGTGGCTGTTCAGATGAGCTCTGTTACCACCAGAGCTCTCTGCAACCCAGGAACCTCGTCTTTGCTAACTCACATCAGGCAAGTTCCCTTTTAGACAGGAATTTTCCATCTTTCATGCCAGAGGGATATTGGAGTGAACAGATGACTCTCAGACACCCTTTATCCTTACTTCACACAGCTCCCCCTTATGTCTGGCTACGGATGGGGCAGGGGAAAGCAAATGCTCATCCTTGACAGACAAGCACCTCAATCTCCCAGCTCTGGTGTATGTCAGGAGAAAAAAAAAGTGCATCATGCTATATTGTGCCACATTTCAAGCCAGAATATTCTGTGAAGATTAACAATAAGCACAGGACACAGGCTCCACGAAAAACTGAGAAGGCAGGAAGAATACAGCTGTCATGGGCAAGGGCAGCAATAGCAATCACTGCCTACAGACTCCAGAGATTTTCTTCCCTGGACATTTTATCCACTTGCTACATCTGCTGCATTCCTTGTCATTCAATAGGTGACATGTCAGTTCTGAGAGAATAGTTGTGCCACAAGCAAGAAGCTGTTAATACACACATATAAATTCAAGCTGTTATTCCTAACATACACGACCTAATCTTGGAGGAAATTCCAGTTCAATTCAGAGACTGCCATCGTAAAAGCCAGTTTCAGTAATAGAAAGATTAAACTCTACCTAACATTAGGTTCAGTCACAATCATATCACAGTTCAAAACTATCCTGGTTGGTTTGGATTTGGGGTATTGGTTGTTGGTTTGGGTTTGTTTATTTTTTTTTTTTTTTAAAGTTAAACTTAGGTATGTGTAAAATGCATTTGCTCTATCTCAAAGTTCATATGAGTTTTGGTATTCAAGTGAACTAAAGTGAATTACAAACCCAGTTTAGTTAAATCAGGTAATCCCTTAATGTTGCATGTTTTTTTTAACAAACAGAATTTTATTCTCAACAGTTCAAAACTTGGCACTGATTGTCACATTTGAAAATCAGCTTGCAAGATCCCTTTCCACAAAGGCTGTGATCACTTTAATTTGCATACAGAATCCAAACCACAAAAGTAACCTGTGAAATCAACTCACACTTGTCAGAATCCCACAGTGCAATAAACACAAACTATGAAGCCTTTAAGACACACCAGAGGTTGCCTTATACTTTTTTACATGATGCCTATCCTTCTGGTTTTGCAAAAAAGGATCTTCCTTCTGTTTCAAGTTGGTTACCTGCTACAGAGATACTTTTTAAAATGTGACCTGAGCTAGTTCAAATATAATTCAAACTAACGAGGGGGCTGGAGAAACCAGGAAATCTTTTCCAGAGTTTAAGAAAGGCAGGTGAGCAAGGACAGAGCTACACGCGCTGAAGTCTTAAAACAGAGTCAAGAACATCTGCAGGTCTGTGATCCTAGGATCTCCCTGGCAACTAGACACTTGCATAAATTTCAAAAACCTTTTCTGTAAGGTAACAAAACCCAATCTCCTAGCTGACTAGAACTATTTATTCTAGTTTTAAAGTTATTCTAAATACAAAATGTATTTTCGCAACTTTCTGCAATTGTTACTTGCAAAATTATTTTCCACTCAGAAAAGGATCTGAATAAATATTCTGACCTATAAAAGAGGTTAAATAATTGCAAATGAATGTAGCATATCCTTTGGCTTGACAATACCAACCCTGTCAAAACTATTGCTACTCGTAAACCACCACAGTTAATTCACATTAATTGCTATAAAACTCTTAAAGCTTCTTTTTGAACCTCTGCTAAAATTCAGATGGAAAGCCATATTAAATGGATCTTGATTTTAGATTAAAATTTTGCTTGCTTAATTAAAAAATAATAAAAACAAACAATCACTCCTTTCAGATCTGCACTTACAGGACAAAGTAAGAATGAGAGCTAGAATATCTGATACTGGAAGATCTGGGCTGGAAGTCACAGATATGTCATGCCAACAGCACTGTACATTAGTGATTAGTATTTTACATTAAGTAACCCTTATTGTTTTTCTATGTCTACCTACATCCCCTAGCTCCAAAGAGAACAAAAACTCGTCTTATATATTTATCATGAAAACTTTCACAAGAAATTATCACCCTTAAAGGGCAATAGCTTGATTTAAACCTTTGATGAACTCCCACTCACCAGTAGTTCACTGTCAGTGAACGCTCATAAAATCCCCACCCCTTAATCACTTAGGGATCCTAAGATATTTACAGAACTTGTCCTAGACAAAGCAGGGCCTGCTACAAATCAAAGATGGAAGAAAACATATTGTGGGAGTCAAGACAAATAACACTGAGCAGGTGAACGTAACTGAACTTTATGGGTTAAACAGCTCAAAAATTCAACTTGACGGCCACCGTGTCCAGTGCTGCTAAGTCGGTCGTTGAAGTCGTTCCTCATCCAGCAAGACTGTGGTTTGAAGGTCTTTAAACATGGGCTGAGGTGTGTCTTGGGCTTGGGAGCTTGCTTGGATGCAAGGCTGGGTGGAAACCTACTCTACTGAAGGTGCTCTTTGGTTTGAATTACAGCTTGGGGTTAGGTTTGATGTTTGTCCAGCTGGGGGCCCTGGTGTAGGGGGCAGATACCTTCGTGTTCTCCACCCTCATCTCCAGCCCCTTGAGCCCCGTTTTCTATCTGGATTTTGGGTTCAGGACATGGAACTTGACCCTACATCTATCAGACCATCTCTGTTTCCATTCCTGATGGTCCCACAGAGGTTGTGCCTGTCCGTGGGTCATCTCTGTCCTAACCCAACCTATGCCTGTGCTCTACACCCACCGGCTAGCCCATCCCTCCATCCAGAGAGGGGACATTTTGCTGATAACACCTGGTGTAGCTGTAGTCCCTCCAGGGGAGGGGAGCACTGGGACAGGTCTCTTCCTTTTGTTGTGCTTTCCTTTCCTTGTGGTGAAGGAGAAAACAGATCAGTTTGCCTTCGTGTGCCACGTTATCTGATGAGAGGTGGCCACCTTGAGCTGTGTCATAGTGCTGTCTGGGCTTGATGTTTCCTGCTGTTGAATACATAATGGGGGGATTTTATTTTTTTTTAATAATTTTTTTTTTTTTTTGGTTTGCGGTGGTAAGTACCAGCAGCAGCCAAACCAGGAGCCAAGAAGGAATGTGGTGGGGAAGCAGAGGTGGATGAGGCCTTAGTGGGGCTGTGGTTTGGTGGTGAGAGCAGGATGAGGTCTGCTGGGTTTTGTGGGGAAGAAGGGTGTGAAGGAGCTCTGAAATGCAAATCCAAGCCTTTGTGGTGACTGGCTGAGGAGTTAGAAGCAGCTGAGAGGTGGGAACGGGCAAAGCCATGCAGAGATGTCTCCATCACCCCTCTCCAACACCTCACATCCCCTCAGCCTCCCTCCCTGCCGACAGGGAGCAGGTGACACAAGCCCAAAACTTTCCCGTTTCCCTTCCCCCTGTTAGTCTTTCTTGAATATCTGTTGAATGGATAGTTCCTTGGTGAACCTCATGATGAGAAAACCCTCTAGTGTTGGGGCCTTAGCTATATTAGAGGATTATCAGAAATAGTGAGTCAAGGTTGTGAGTTGAGATAAAAACATAGTTGCAGTTTTAGTTGGCAGGAAAACAAAGAAATACAGAAGTAACAATGCGAATAACAGAAACCTTACGCAAACAGCGGCTTGATCTGCCAACCAACCATGTGAAGAGTAATAATGTGTGGACAGCGCGTGCTACCCAATCAAGTTTGCTTTGCCCTGCATGCTTGGAGCGTGATCGCGTGTACAGAATGGCAGAGAATATATAAGAATGTAGCTTGCTGATTAAAGTTGGATTTGAACCTGCATCATACTGGTGTGTTGTTCTTTCCTGCTCACTGCAATGGCCCGCAGCACTCCAGATTTATCCTCTCCCGTTCTTGGCTGCTGCTGGCAACAGGTCCTTGTGCTGGACGTGCCTTTGGGCAATGTCTTGTTGGTCTCCAACCATGTGAGGTGAGATCTACAGCCAAGACTTGCGAGGAACTCTGGCTCCTACCTCCATGTGGTGGAGGATTAATCACCTACGAGGCCTTCAGAGACTACCACAAAGGGCCAACCATCAGAGACAAAATATCTTTTCAATGAATGGACTTTTTTAATTAATTAATGCTCAAGAGCCACTATGATGTTTACAGCTGGAGCAAACTCTTCTCCTGCCACTGTCTCAGGGAGAGTGTTTTGGCTGTGTCTCTGAGGCTGCAGATGAAGAAATGGGGTGCCCAGGGCTCTGGAGAGGTGCTTTTGTGCAGGGGAGGATTTGGCTGGCCTTAGCAAAACTCCCAGCACTGCTCAGTTGATAAGAGAGGATGTGCTGGAGCTTGTAGGTCACAGGCCTTGGGGTAGGCAAGATAAGAGCCTTGCTTAGAAGAAAGAGCTAGTGCTGCCTACGCACAGCAACAGCTAGTGAGTTACTCTGTAAAAAAGGAAATATTGTTCTTGTTCAAGATAGGCTTAGGAAAACATGTTTTGTGTTAGCATTAGCATTAATCAATCTGTGAACGCCTACTGTAGAATGTAAACCAATCAGCTTAGAACACGCTGACACTCCAGAAGTCTGTGCCACCATCCAGCAAGACCTGGAAAAGCTGGAGAGTTGGTCCGAGAGAAACCTAATTAAATTTAACAACAATGTGATGCCAGCGCTCAAAAACTACCTATCTGTGTAGCATGCTGCGAGTCCACAGAACGTTGAATGAGCTGCTGAAAAGAAGCAGGAGCCAGCTTAAAATCCCTTCGGAGCAGAGAGGTGAGCTGCGGGAAACATGGGAGGTAAGGCCAAACTGCCTTTTGAGACCTCCAGCATTCTGGTGAAAAAAAGAATGGCTAAGTTTAGCTTGTGCTACGTGATCCGGCAATACTTGTACTGGCAATGTCAACAAATCAGCTTGTCGGTTCCCTTCTGCAATAAAACCAGGTAGAGAAATGTGTGATCTAACCTGCATAACAAAATAGGGGTGAGGGCAAGAGTCCAAGAGAAAGTTAAGTTCCTGTAATAAAGCAAATAGTTCAGAATGCGAGACATTACATAACACAGATGCTTCAGCTCGCTCAACAATCCCTACAACATAGGCTGAATCAGTGATGAGGTTAAGCTATGTGGACCATCTCCGAACAACGGCAGTCAGTTCCACTATCTGGGGAGAACCAGGAGCAGCCTCTATATCCGAGTCCCATCTTATAAAACACTATCACATTTACTACTGGTTTTACTGCTGATTTTCTTGAATCACTCTTTCACCTTAATAACTATTTCACTACTTCACTCTCACTAGTGAAGTCAATCACTTCGTCAGCGACAACGCCACACTCACCAGCAGAGTCTCATCTGACAGGCGCTGCCACAGCCCCTGTGTGCTGGGTGTTGGTGGTCTCCCTGTGTCCTGCTGGGATCCCATGCAGGGACCTGCAGTGTGTGTCTCTGCTTGGAGCTGGTCCCTGTGACCTGACCTGACCAGTCCCAGGAGATCCTGGCCAGACAAAGCTTGGAGATGGGCTGTGATGGTCTCTCACCCGTCCTGGGGGTCACCATCCTGGGACTCAGCAGTCATCCTGAGCTATAAGTTCCTCTCCTTCTGCTGCTCCTGGTGCTCTGCCCCATGCCTACAGTAATCCATAATATTTCAACCACAGTATAAGAACCTTACCTGAAGCTGATTAAATGGAGAACAATCTGTGGAGGAGTCCTCAGCGAAACCACTGCTGTCAGAGTGCTGACTCGCTGTTCGTAACAGCTGATCTGTTTAAAACAAGCAAAACCCAACCTCAATTACTTTTCAAATCGCAACCTTTCAAGCCCAATCACATTCAATACACACGTTACTTTTAACATCAAAGTAGCCTTAAGTGGACAACACAATGCCTTTTCAAGTTCCACTTTGAACAATACAGAGAAACAACTCTGTTTCAAGCAAAACCTCTTCTCGTGCAAAGTCCTACTTGTGAAACTTCAAGCAGCAGGGGAAGAGGAACCATCTTCTGCATTTTTCTTTCCTGTGCTGTGGAAAAAACTCACCCTGCAGATCTTGCCACTGCTAGAGTTTTCCTTCCACAAAACTGAATCACTGGTTAATTCGCATGCAGGCAGGGGAAGAGTTGCTTTTGTATTGACATGTACAGATTCCAGATTCACCACCCCTTCTGATCATGGAGATAAAGGAGATCACTCATCTCCTGCCAGCCTACACCACCCCATACTCCCAGAGGAACAGCATCACATGAGCAGAGAGGGCAATGCACAGAACTCTGCAAAATGCTAGAGATGGTCCTTCACTGGTTTAGTGGACAAATACAAACAATCTCTGACACATCAACGGGCAATCTGCCAAACCATGTTCCCAGTGCTCATTTTATACGTGCAAGATAAGATCCCTCCTGCTTGTTCCTTTCTATTTACATTAGGTAAGTGTTAAAATAGCCTAAAGAGGCCCTAAAATCCTCAGTATTACCCAGGAGTGGTTTCCTCTGGTGCAAGCACTATACCTACAAAGATGATTTTCATGGAGATCCCAGTAGGCTCTGCAGCAGAGTGTCACACATATATTGTTCCCAACTAGACACAGGAGGCACCCACCAAATATTGCATTTACCTTACAGCACCATAAACATTTTCCATAGCCAGATAGTTGCTCGGCCAACACCCATATCTCACCTCTAGTTCTCAGCTGAAATGTAAAAGTTTGGAGATGGGATGAGATCACAGCAGCCTCTAGTCCTCAGGCCCCTGCCGCCTCCTCTTCTTGGAGGCTCAATGCAGAATTTTGCCCCACATTCCTTTAACCACTTAACTGTCATCATATAATTAATCCCAGTTCACAGCTCAATGCATTGGAATGCATTATGAAAACTGTTTTGAAACCGCTGCATATTCAGAACTAATTTTTTTTCAGCATTAATTTTGATGAACATTTCACTAACACAGAAATTAAAGCCTGCACAGGCCCAGAAGCTTGTGAACATCAGGAGAGGCAAACTGCCCATTGAAGTTCTGTATCAGCAATTTCACAGAGCTTTTAGGGAGTGCCTTTCAAAATGTGCCGCTGTTCTGTTATCACAGTAGCCACAATATCCTGCAATGATAAACAACTTTTCTACCTCACGACAGACATCTCCACCCAGCTCCCAGTAAAGACAATGGAAATTACTTCCCTGAGAACTAGACTAGCTCTTACTAACTGCCTGATACAACTAACATGGCAGAAAGAGAGGGCCATGTAGCTGCCACTACAGCTGAGGCTGGTGAGAAGCTGCCATCTCCTCTAAGGTGAACAGTCACCTACTTTGGCCTCCCCTATTTTCCTATTTGGTGAATTTTGATTTAAAAGGAAAAAGCCCTACTGGTGAAAGCCTTAGCCACAGGGGAGAGATTCCAAATAGTTCAAGTAAAGTGATTCACCAGTGCGTGTGCTGGCATCTGGCTTCACGTGCATGAAGTTTATTACTACTCAAGAGAAATATTGACCTGCCCTCTGTTTCCTTCTCAGTCAATATTTTGTTTTCAGCTATAAAAAAAAAAAAAAAAATTGCACGTATATATGTATATATGTCTCCTGAAATCAATTCTTGGCTTCCTTGGAAATACAGTACTGAAGAAAAAGCAATGTTTTAGATCATTTTCTACAGCGTTTGTTTAGCACATGCTTTGACAACTTTACATGAGATACTGCCAGTCAACTGTCAGACTAGAGAAGAGGCACTCACACCTGCCTCATCGTCTTTATCCATGGCAAGAGACTAGCACAGCATGAAAAGATTCAAACTGCCTTGTTACCACCTAAAGGAGACAGTCCCTAAATAGAGCCATCCCTTGCTTTCTGTGTTGCAAAGGTGCTATGTTTTTTTTCAATGTTTTAAAGCAAATCAGAGAAGAATTTTTTTCTAAGTATGAGTAGTCTTCTTCTATCGTCTACCATACCTTACCCTTGTCTCTTCCAGGTTCTCAGAGCTCTCCACTATACCATTACTACGTAAATGCAGTAAAATCTTCTAAAGAACTCTACTACTTCAGCAGGGAAATTACAAGGTTTGGCTTGTAAAGACTGGAAATACCAACTAGCGCACTGTGATATACAGATACATAATGGTATCCACCCTCTTTGTCAAATCCTGCTCTATGACAGACATCTCTCAGATTCAAGCAGACAAGGGGAAAACATAAAACATTTTTTTTAAAAAAAAGCTAAAGAGTCACATTCAGATCCAGATTTAAATGCCTCCTGGGAATAGAGAGTCTTAAGAGAAGGAGGTTGTATGAGATATGGCTCCCCTCTCTTCACCCGAAATGCAGAAAACTCAGCACCAAAGACTGGGTTGTAGGGGCTAACCTGGGATCATTCCCTGCCCATGAAGGTACCGTCTGCAAAAAAGTCGCCAAAACGATGCTGACCCTGCACCCCAAAGCCATTATCAACACTTTGCAGAGGAAATCTTCTGAACTAGTTGGAGAAGGCCAAAGGCAGCATCATGAAGAAAGTGTGGGAAAATGAACCAGCCAAGATGAACAAAACTAGAAGGAACAATCAAACTCGCGCCCCAGTTAAACACAGCACAAACAAAAATGCCCTTGGATTATTGTTTTAAGCTGTATAAAAAAAAATCAAAATATTTTTAGGCACTGAATACATGCCAGAGAAATGAGGGTATTCAGAAATACATCAAATAAGCGGACAAAGTTCTAAACAAGAACAGATGATGAAGAAAAAGTTGGCATTTTACAAAACATGACAGAACAAATTTATCATAGAATCACTACCAAATAATGGAATAATTAATCTATTGTAAAATAATATTCATCTACCAATAGACCGTCAGTCTCACCAATCCAAACAGTCTCATCAAGTACTTGTC
>JAOXNG010000021.1:6595191-6608028 GCA_028566535.1 Scolopax minor
GGTCTGTTTTTTTGCAGGGACTATGTCAAAGCAGGCTCTGGTTAAGTTTCTGATATATCTACTTTTGAGAATGTTGCTGGAAATGATTTAGATAACCCGGCAGTGGCTTTTGGAAGATAGTATCTTCAAAGATAGCATGGCAAATGTGTGTTTTATGGTATTGTTCTGCACAGAAAATGAAGCAAGGGATGGGAAGAACATCCTGCTCTTCCTCCTGCCCCAGTCATTTCACTCCCAGACTCTTTCACTCGGGCCATAGTGGCACATGCTCCCAAAATAACTGCTCCTGTTCTTAGTTTTCCTTAGATCATCTTTTCTTCCTTTGATTACAGTTGAATTCCTGTCATTTAAAGCTAACAAAATGACAGTAAATCTTCTGAGATCCTCCCCATGGAGGAGGATAAAAATCAGAGAAAAGATGATGGTAATAGGGGAGGGATGAGGGAAAGGAATGTGTATTTCCATAAATAAGGGGTTGTGTGAGCACCACAATCAGTGATGCCCAGTTTTGGATTGCTTCAGGGCCCTTTGCTACCACCTGTGTGTGTCCAATACCCAAACTGAAAGAGAAGATTCCCTTTAAATTTGTGTTGCTTGTAATGTCTCCCAAGTCTCCGATACCCTTAGGATCTCAGTTCTTGCTTCTGTGGGGTGGTCTACCCTCATGACAGTACAAAACTCTAACCAAAATAAAAAATTATTTTTAAAGTGGATTTTCACTTGTATTTGGTAAATGACCAGAAATTTTCCTTTTTTTTTTTTTTTTTTTTGTTGCTATAAAGTTGTACTAACTTTTAGATCTTCCATACAGTCAGTAGGAACTTTTTTCCAAATAGAGTGTGTGGACATGTCAATAGTGGGGTCTTTTTCTTAGGGTAGACTTGAAAAATAATGGTCTTATAAATGGTGGTGGTGATGATGTACAAGTTTCTTTCACACTTAGCCATTAAGCCCTCTAGCCCGTTTCCCAGGCAGAAAAATTTCTGTTTCGGCAGAAAAATGTGTCTCTGCTCTTTAAGACTTTGTTTCTGTGACTGTTCTTGGGTAAAAATATTCTTTTTTTTTTTTTTTTTATTGAAATATCTCTTTCAATGTTTTCTTCTCATTTGAAATGTTTAGTTTAACATCATTGCATGGCTTAGTGTATTTCCCTTGAATTTTTCTCCTGGTTTTAAGAATTGCTCTGTCATGACACAGTATCTCTTAGGAATAATGGTGCCATCGGGACAGCAGCTACTGTCTGCTGTGGTTCCCCACTAATCTAGGTGATGTCACGCTTTGCTCGTGCATAAAATGGGATGAAGTAAGGTTTTATTTCATGAAGGTGATGAGCCTTTTCTTCGTGGCATTGTTATTCTTACGAATTTCAGAGTGTGATTTGGCTGAGAACTTTAAGAGTGGAAATTATAAGGTTAGTCCTCTGTCAAAGATCTCTGGTGATTTAAGCACTGTTCATTTTGCACTTAAAAATAAGAAAAAAATGGGAGCTTAGCCTTGGCAGGTATTGAATATGCTGCAAGCTGCCTGGAAGATGGTGACAATAAGTTGAATTAAGGCACTGGATTTTCAATTTTTTTTTAGTCTGAATAATCTTAAGGGTGATAACTTTGTTTTGAAAGTAGTAATTTGTTGCAGTTGTCAAACTCGGATTGTTTTACAGATTTGTGGGCTGTGTTGACCCTGAGCTTTGATAATTGCTGTTGGGGGGCTGTTAGGCTATGTGTGTGCTCACGCTTGTTTTTGAGTGTGCTGATGGACTAAATTGTGCATCAGGAGACCGGGTGCAGGCTGGTGTGTGAATTAATAATATGCATTTCAGAGCCTGTGCTCTGGGGGCACTTCACTCCCGGGGGCGTGCGTAAAAGCTGGCTGTTCTCAGAGTTACAGAACTTCACACTTACTTCAATCCTGTCGTTGAGGAAGCTGTTATTTGAATCCTGAACTGGAAAATGGTAATGGTTTGTGCTGCAGTGTGTGTGTTGGGAGCATTACTGCTAACAGATGTGGGGTGCTGCTTGTGCCCGTGGCTTTGGGTCCACTGCCTTTCTCTGTTGAACAGGGGACAACCACGTGGTAGACCCGATACAGCCACACGCAGCCTTCAGTACAGATTCAAGATGATATTTGTTAAGTAACAAGGTGCAGTCCTTAATCGCTTTGTTTAAAAAAACATCTAAATTAAGAAAAAACATGTTTTTCATTTCACTCTGGCCCCCCAAAATGAGAGAATAAAGGAGAGTAGTGGGGGTTTTTGAGTTAGGGCACTGTCTTGGTTCGCACAGCTGTCTGGGTTCTGTACAGATAGATTAACACAAGTTTAGAAGTTTTAATTTCTAGACATTCAGAAGTGAATGTTTCCAAAGTTCTTGCTGAATTTAGAACAGCTGTTGTTCCTTAGGTTTCGTGTAAAATTTGAGGTGTTAAGAACAATTTCTAAAATAATTTTAATTGGAGAGGGTTTTAGTGATAATATGTTTGTTTCCATACATATGTTTCCTTCCTTCCTTTGAGGAAATGAAGGAAAATTATCTTTCAGGCTTTTATTTAGCATTTAAAGCTCTAATCTGAAAAAGCGGTGAGGTCTTGGTTGTTTTTTTTTTTTTGAAGGTAAGTAGAAATTGTCTGTAGTTTCTGGGCTGAGGCTAGTAATAAAAGTTTATCATTAACCAGGGCACGACTACAAAGTTTTCTCTTCATCTCCTTCATTTTTTTAAGTACTCGGGTTTAAGAAAATCTCTCAGGGTTGAGAACTTTATATAAATAACGTAAAGCCAAGTAACTTTGGAAGTCCATGAAATTAAAGGAGGATTTCTAACTACTTAAATGACTGCAATAACAGTGGTTAATAGAAAAATAAAAGGAAGGCTGGTGGGCAGAAGACATGATTATTGTTCCCTCTAGATTTTTTTTCATATATATGAGGAAGAATAATTACAGCTTGGCAGTAAGCTCAGATCCTTATTAAATGATACCTGAGTAGTTGTTTCCCTAAATTTTAAACTTTAGTGGGGCAGGTAAGAGCGACTTGCAGTTACCTAATGAGCCATGTCTCATATTTTGTATAAAAGAAATGTCACATGTAATACCCTCACAAATGTCTTGCTGTTTCCTATGTATAAAAGCTGCAAAGTGTTAATTGTAAGCTTGAGCCATTGGATCAGCTCTTCTTGTTTGGGGAACGGGGTAAGATTAGACACATTTTGGGAAAGCCACTGAATATCTGATGGCTGGTAATGTTTGCCAGCTTGCCCTATTTTTTTTTTTTTTTTTTTTTATTTAGTGCTCAGAATTTTGAATTTGTTAGGGGACTGGTTTCAGCACTGATAATCTGAGAGCTATTTATGTGTAAATATAAAAATATAATGTAATACCTACAATTCAATCCCAACCTTTCCATTTAATTTCCTCGAATGCCTATAAATGCTTCTTCAGTCAATGTGTTTTTTTCTGTAAGTCAGTATTTTATCTTATTACCTTAAATGATAAATACTGCGTGAAACTTCCACTGATGTTTTCCATTTGAAAACCAGGAGAATGAGCCTCTCCTGGACCAGTTAAACATATATATGGTAGCGATCCAAGTTACTGTCAGACTTCCTGCCAACTTTTCCTCAATCCTTTTGAGAAGCAGTCTTCCTTGCCGTGGTCTCCGTTGGCTGTGAGGGTTGTTTTTTGGTGGAAAGAGCTGGGTTGTGGGGAGAGCAGTCAAAGGGGGGCGTGAGGCTCAGCTGGGGACACTCTCCCTGCCACCCAGTGTGACATGGAGGGGACAGGAGCTGCTGGAAAGGTTGTGCTCACCACCTTGGCTGGTCCTCCAGCCAGGAAAGATATTGCCCACCTCCTCCTCCTGTGCCTGGAGGAGCTGGGTGAAGCATTCCTGGTCAATGCTGCTTGCCATGAACATGTGCATGGTGAAGGAGTTTGGAAAAAAAAAAATCTTTTTGAGAAATGTTTTTTTCTTAACGTATGCAAAAAATAAGCAGTTTGTTAGTGAAATTCCCTGGGAAGCTGTATCTCTGAGCAATGGGATTATTGGGGGTGTGGCTTATTCCTTATGTTGTGGATTTTTTAAGTGGGCAGGAGAACAATTTGCATGCAGAATTGTACAAACCTGTTACTTTGAGTGAACATCTACTCATAGGGTAATAAATAGGAGTATTGTTGGCCTCTTCTAAGGTTAGAAGTTGTTTTCCTATACATCTTGCGAAGAAATATAAGGAACAAAGCGGTTCAATAGGAAAAGGATGTAGCTATAAGAATGCATGCTTACATCAGAATAACAGATGAGTCACCACTGAAATGCCACATTTAGAGAAAAGGAGAATTTACTTTTTTTTGATGAGGCAGTCGCTTTCTCCTCCTTTCACAATTTAAAGGGAAAGTTTCCTTTTTGTTTAGATTTTAATGACCTCATTCCTTCATATGAAATCCTTCTAAATGAAAGCCTTGTTTTCTCCTAGACTTGTATTTAACAGAACACATTCATGGGGAGGAATAATTGCACTTAGCTTGCAAATTCACCAGTAGTTTGTAGGAAACAAATATAATGTAAAAGTGTTTCCATGCACTAATTGTTTCCATAGTACAAGCCGCTAAACAGAGCCTTATTACTGAAAAGGTATTACTTTAAAAAAACCCAAAAACCCTCAAAAAAACCCCAACATTGTTCACAGCTAAAGTCATTCTTTCTTCTGTAGTTAAGTGATATTATTGGGTCATCTTGTTGTGATGAGCATTGTCTTGATTAGTGAATTGATTTCTTGAGAGGTGGTACTTCTATGAGAAGAGTTAATTCTTGCTGATTATCCTCTTAATTCTGGGTGGAATCATTTATGTTTCTTTGACCAAATCAGTTGCAACAAAGAGCAAACAGATGAAATTTAAGTGTGTTTTGCAAGTGTCAGGCTTAGAAAACATTATGGGTTTTTTTAAAGATTAAACCTATTTCAAATTTTTGACTTGAAGGTAAGGCTTAGGGAAGTAACGAGGACTTGTGTTTCTGTTATTTTTTAAATTATTTGGAAATAGGCTGTTTCTTGAATTGATCTGCTTGTCAGATCAAGAACTGGGTTTGCAATTTGCATACAGACATCTTTGCTGATGTATGCTTTTTTCCAACAGTACTGGCTCCTTTTGATGATACAGAAACCATTTGGTTAGATAGCTAAGATATACCCAACCCTTCTTGCTTTTTTTTTGTTTTTTAATTTTTTAACAAACTTAAGCCACACTGCAAACTTGAATAAATTAAGTAGAAAAGGATGCAAGGATGGAATCACAGTACTTCAAGTATTTAATGAAGTCACTAGAATTATTTTGTCTTGCATTCGTGTAATTCTCTAATACTGAATTTGCATGAAGACAGCAATTTTCAGCTTTCTGTTGTGTAATAACTCCATTTGTTCCTCTTTTCAGATATTGTGGATGGAAGTGACCTGAAGCAATTTTTTGAGAACAATTATTCTCAAATTTATTTTATATTCTATGAAAACTTCATAACACTGGAAAATAGCTTGAAACAAAAAGGTAAGTTTTTACAGTTTTGCCAGGAATTGAGTTGGTTTTCCCTAACTGTTCTCAAAAGCATTCTATTGGAGACTTTCTAATGATTTAGTCCCCAATTATTTATATTTGCATTAACGGTTTCATGAGTACAGTATAAGTATTAATAATTTTAATTTTATTATATCAGAAGAGACAAGCATGGAAGATTGCTCTCTGAAACATCATAAGTAACTGAAAAGAATTCCAAATACGTTTTTATGGCTAAGAGCCATTTCAGCACAAAAATGGGTTGTTGGTCAGTTACAGATGTGTCCTCTCATCTTGTTTTGAAGTATTGAAGGACTTCATCCTGTAATTAAGCAGATATCTGTTCAACTATGATGTTGTCAGTGATCCACAGAAGAAATCCCAATGGCCAAGATGTGTGGGTAGGAATAGCCCATTGCTTGGAGATGAGCACAATGACAGTGCTTTGCAGATCTGGAATTCTAGTTGTCTCTCATTCATAATCGAGAGAGAGAGAGGCACTGGAGTTTGGAAACACCTTGTTGTTTTGATATTAGATGAAGAAAAATAAACTGAGTGCAGCATCTTTGACTTCAGTTGAATAACAACAGCGTAATTTTGCTGTCTCATGCTGTATATTTATGGCAAACAATATTGTTTCCTGTCTTGCAGGGAATAAATCACAAAGGGAGGAGCTGGACTCCATTCTCTTTATTTTTGAAGTAAGTTTTCCATACCATGAAACTAATTTTTGTTTTAAATCTCATTGTCATCGTTGCTTTCCCCTTTACAATGAAGGGTGAAGCTGAGGTTATCAGTCAGGATGGCAGAAGGTGTCCACAGCTATACATGATGAAAGGCAGAAAAGAGCCAGGGTGTGCATGAAGCTTTCAGATACAACAACAATAAATATTTTCTAATATTTTATTATGCAATGGAAATGTTGGTTGAATGAATATCCAGAGTTAAGAGATTTTATCAAAATGACTTAAAAATTACTCGGTAATATTTCTGTCCTCAGGAACCGAGGATCAACTCTTGGAAAAATGTCCTATTTTTTCAGTAGAATTGTCAGCACATGATCAAGATCTGCATAGTCTTTGTTAGGCTAAAGCTGACAAAATGGTATTTTTCTTCTTTTTCTTTTTTTTTTTTTAATAAGTTCTTGCTTCTGTATTTTTCCCTATGCTTTGTCAGTATGAAGTTCAGTGTTATGTTTATTTTGAATGTGTCACAGCAGGAATTTGGGCTGTTCTCCTTTCCTATGGAGGCATCTATTATAATTGCAGTATTTGTCTTACAGCACAAGGAAAATAAAAGGATAAGAGCTTTCAACTACTGCATATCAGTGTGATCTGAGTGTGTGAAGTGTTAATTTGTTTAAAGTTTTTTTTGTAAATTCAGTGGAGCATCATCCTCTTCCTTCCCAGCACTGGCAGTCATAGGATTTGCAGTGTCTAGGGAGGAAATGTTGGCTAGTTAACTTTTGCATAATGAAATTAAGATGTCTTTAATTTAAAGAAGAATAAAGTGTGATAGATCATTTTCCAAGGGACCTCTTTAATTATTATTCGAGTTATTAAATATATAAATTTTAAATATATATAAATATATATTTGGATGTGAGAAAGTATCAGTGGGCCAGATGAAAACCTAACATATAAAGAAGTTTTTATAATACACACCAAAAATCTTAGCATAAGCTCTATCGGTCTCTGATGTCAGAGATCAGTGATGCCTTTGGATGTTTGGGGGTTTTTTAATAGTTCATTAGGTGAATAGTGGGCCTGATTTCTTTCTTAAGGATAAATACACACATCTTCTGATGGTTTCTCTTTGTTAATCCAACTAGTAAGTTTTTACTTGGGTTTTGCATCATAGAAATACTATCTTTGTTTAAATTTTGGAATTTTTTTTTTTATAGAGATTGTTAAGAAAAGGACCCAAACTTTTAATGGGACTCTAGAAATTGAAGATAAAACGAAGGTTAAATGTTCTCAACTGTTGTTACTCCCTCTAAAAATGCAAACAACAAAAAATATGAAAACCCCAGTTTTTCATATTTTTGCATTTAATGTATAGTTTGTAGTTAGAATAATATTTATACAGACAATAAGAATGATGCTGTTTAACCTAACATGCCTGTAATACAAAAAAGGGCCATGAAAATGATGACACAAAATTCTGGTCTTATCTTCTGACTTTTATGATGTAGCAAGCTCATCTCCCTTCACTACTTTAACTACAAAACTTCATTTTCAGACTGAAATCTGACAATCAAAACTTATGTTGCTAGTAATAGAGTCTTTAGGATCTTGCATGTGGCTGTGTCACAGAACATAAGCTGATGTGTCTGCTAGGACCCTATTTGGGCAGGAGAAATTCTTCTTGCTCTTTCCCCACCCCCAATGGGGAAGGTGTCACCACACTTAGTGAACAAGGCTGTGCAATTTAGTGAGAGCTCATTAATACACTTACTCTGTGGTCTTGAATAAGTAATTATGTTTCTGTGGCTGTGTCATTGAATGGAAAATAGCTAATGCTTACTCACCCAGTTAAAGTGAATAAATATCCATTCCTGGGTCTTGAAAATGGGTAGCTAAGAGCTACCTGTTTAATACCACTGAAAAACATCATGAGAACACATTGCATGAAGAAGAAGAAAACCCCATAATTATATATATAAACAAAGTGTTGCTTTGGGTCCCACTTGAGGAGAATTATATTATAGCCTTGTCATTGACAGTTTTGAGGAAGAAGAAACAGTTTAATATCTTTATGTGAAATTTCAAGTGATCCACTTCATGGTGTTTATCTACTCGATCGTAAATTTACAATCTGTTTATAACTCTAACACTTGATAATGCATTGTAGGAAAAGAGCTTTTTAGAGGGCCTTTGAACACACAGACCAAGGATACATCCATCTGAACACAGGATGAGGGAAAAATGTAAATGCCAAGTAATTAAACATTCATATCGTAAGCCATAGGAAACAGAACTAATTGATTGTTAAGCTTGCCATATTTAATCTGATGTCAGCATGAGCCAGAGGTTTCCTAGAGTTTTCTTCTAATTAGCTAAATAGGTAATTACTTAGGATTGACAAATCCTGAATCCAGGTGCTGCGGGTTAACAGTTTAAAAATCAATAAAAATATTCATGAAAGGAATTGACTTTGACTTTTCTGGTAGTCTGGTGGTTATTTTGCTGCTGTGCTTGAGTGACACCTAGTGTGTATACTAAGCAAAAATGCCTTTTCCACAAATTCTCTGAAAACTAAGTTGACTCAACTGTAATTTATTATTGAAGTCTTAATTTTACACATTGGCTATGTAACTTGGCCACACATTGTCTGTGTAACTATAACATCAAACAACATATCAAAGAAGAAATATTAATCAAAAGGGCGTAATATGAAAGGTTAACAGTTGGTTTTGTAAAGTGCTTTTTTAGCAATTAATATTACAAAATTCTTAGATCTAATTTTAGATTCTCCACGGTGCTTCGGCCTTGTCTGTTTCCAAAGAGATATTCATGAAACGATGCAGCAGCTGCAGTTACCTGTATTGTTTTTCCCCCTTTCAGCTAAAAGGCCAAAATGATGTGAAAAACAAATTGGCTTTTTCTCTGGTAAGGTGTAGTTCTCTCCAGATTTGCAGGGTATTTTCAGACTGTGTTAATGTTGTTTCTCCTATCGCTGTTCTCCATGATTTGGGGACATGGTTTGTTACAGCTCTCAGCTGAGCCCTGCGTGTCACACAGCTCAGGAAAGGTGCACTACAGTTATCTAAGTTTTCTAGGTTTCATAAATGCCATCATCTGATTGTGAAAGCTCCTGTTTTTTTAATATAATAAAGTATTTTTTTCTTGCAGCATCACATACAGATTCCTCTGACACTGCAATTTTTTTTGCATTTGTAGTGAAATAAGAGCAGACTGATGGTTTTTGTATAATACATAGATCAATTTCCATGCTGTGTAATTATCCTTTATTAATTAGCTCTACTATCAGGCACATGCCTTAGCCTGATGCAGTCATAAAATTCAGTACAATGATTTAACAGCTATATTTTTTCTTATAATTTTTCAGGTACTCTTTCTGATGTAGTAAAGCTTCCCAAATTCGCTTCCAATAACCACTGTTATTGCTAGATTTTTTTTTTTTGGATGCTGTCAGTGGAGTTCAGGTCTTGCTGCAGTTCTGTAGGTAGCTGGAAGATGGGTTAGGTATTCCTGCCTCCCACAGATGATACCATGCTGAAAGCTTCTCAGTATTGATTTTTTTTTTTTCTCTTATTTACTTTTTAACAGTGCACATTAATAGAACATACATCACCCTTGTGTTTCACAGGTCATTATTTATAAAAGCATACTATCTTTTTCTTATAAATTATACAAAGAAGGTTGTTTAGGATGTAATATCTTAACTTCTGTAAATCTATGCTTTGTATGGACCTTCTGGTTTCTTGAACTTGGTGAAAATATGAGTGGTGTGAGACCCTGAGGCTGGACACAGAGTAAGCACAATTTTAAATTTTTTTTAAAGAATCATAACTCTGGCAAGGTATCTAAAGTATCTTGTACTGGCCTTGCTGTGATTATACTTCCAGAACCTTCTATCTGTCAAGCCTAGACCTCCCCGTATGGCCCTGGTCCTGCTGAAATGAGGGGAGGGCTACCTGGGGATGTAAACAGGACTAAGCAGAGCTCTCTGTTTTGACCTTAGAAGTTCAGCAGCAGAATTTTAATCTATCATTCTGATTTGGGATTTCTTGAATATGTACACAGCAGGTGGATTTAAATACCAAGTGGATGTAAAATTGAAGATAAAGGTGTTTAAGAGCCTCTGCAGCATTTGTATTATACATACTCAAATTCTGCTTTGGCTTTTGTATAACATTTGTCCTTTTTCCAGAGGTGATAATCAATAAAAGGTTGGAACTTGCCCAACCATACTTTGAGCTCTGTATTTTGTGGCAGTAACTCCTGCTTTTAATGCAGTACTGTTGTCCTTAGAAGCACATCTAAATAGAAACTACAAATGGCCACACACTCAGAAGATTAATATGTGATATAAATCCATCTTAAATCCATCCAGATTGGCCTGCTATCAGAACGTGAATGTAACGATGCCAGAAGCAGCTGTATAGCCTAAATTTATTACTGCAGATGTGCACAAGTTAGTTGTTCTGCAAATGGTAATGATAATTCAGTATAGGTTTATAATTGGCTGTAGTCTGTTAGGAACTCTTTTGAAAAGTAGACTATAGGCTATAAGCAGTAAATACACTGCGTCTGTCAGGGGAACACCTGCTGTGGTGATGTATGCTGACCCAGCTTAGGAATATATGCTTTTTTTTGTAGAACTGCCTAATAATGCAGAGAAATATAATTTTAAAAATGTGTAACTTTGGTTTTATTCTGTATTAAACTAGCGGTGTATATTTGAAGTATCAAATTATTCCACTGCGTTATATAGATATTGGTGTGAATTGGCAATATTGGTTAAGCAGTTTAAAAGAAATCTCAAAGCCAGTGGTGATTTGTAGCAGGTCATTTTCAATTTCATGAAAACCTGCATGAGTGAAACTTTCAGTACTTTTGGATTGATAGCTCTTGTAGAAGACTTTAATGCTGTCTTGCCATTTTTTAAGAATGTGCAAAAGGATGTTCTTTTATATCTGTAGCATTTTCTTAGATTGATTTTTTTTTTTGTCTTGGGATGTTGCTCCTAATTACTTGCTACATATTGAATAACACTGAATAAAATTGAATTCTGCAGAAATTGTGTGTTGGAACTCACCAACATGAGAAGAACTTCTAAAATTCTTTACAAGGAATAATGAAGTTAAGTTTCTGTTGAGTTCTTATTGCCATGTGTTCTGATTTCTCATTTCTTGGGGTTATCCCTTTTATTTAACTTTTACCCTTTATTTAACTCTCTTGTTACTATTTGCAGTTTCCTCATGTCCAGCTCAGTGGCTTAATTTCCCTATCTGCAGGTTATCTTACACTTGAAATCAGATTACCATTAAGAGTTGCTGCTTTAAATTCAGGTTGTAGGTTCTGTTTCAACTTTTCAGTTCATTCCCCGTGTCTACTGTGATCACCAGTTCCACTGTTTAACTGGCAAGTCTGTCACACAGAGTTGGTTGACTGATTCTTAAGCTTAATAGAATTAAAAGGGCTTATTTGTTTTATAACAATAAAGTTACTTTCAGCCCTTCTTTCCTACATGTAGAAAATTACTTTTTGAATCATCTACAGTTTGTTCTGTCATAATTCTAATCGGTTCATCTATGATTGCTCTAAAAATAGCAGTGATGTTATTGCAGCATTCTGTTGTAAATTCTAACTATAAGTTGAGTGTGTTCAGCTTCAGAGATCTTACTGGTTAATGTTATGCCTAAGGCAAGAA
This sequence comes from Scolopax minor, assembly GCA_028566535.1. Lineage (NCBI taxonomy): Eukaryota > Metazoa > Chordata > Aves > Charadriiformes > Scolopacidae > Scolopax > Scolopax minor. The sequence goes on from JAOXNG010000021.1 coordinate 6,607,123, forward strand.
TAAGTGTCTTGTGTGCTTTGGGCAGACATTTTCCCTCAATGAGTAACTGTAAATAATTTATTAATGCAATAAATGGAGTATCCCTTTATTTTGATTGAACTGCTGCGGGCATACTAACTTCAGCAGACTCCTGGCTTCATCTAAATCTGTGAATAGTAGCTGGAAATTTCTAAACGACTGCAGATTTTGGTAGTTGAACACTCTGAAACTCTTGTAGAGATACCACTGAAGAGGACTTGAACATAGGAGCATAGGACAGCTGTTCTGCATTTAATTTGGCTTAAAGTAGATCCACCTGCCACTGACTAATAGAAACTCCTTATCATCTACAGGTTGTAGTGAAAAAGCTAGATTTCTTTATTTTTCTCAGAATCCCCTCTCCTGGAATTAACACTATTGGGAACTTGTCTCTGAGAGCATCTTCAATCAGCAAGAACACGTTTGGGTTTGTCGTTTAATAAGAGACTTTGCATGGTGTGTTAAAGAGCTTCTTGTAGCTCTGGAAGGCAGAAGAGCAGTGTTTATCATCTCACTTTTGTGATAGTTAAGGTGGAAAACAGTTTAAGATTTGATGAGAGCCTTAGCTTTCTCTGTCTTCAACAGGGTAGTGCAGCACACAGTGATAGGTACAAAGCTATGGATCCAACAAAATCAGCAAAAATAAAAGACTTTTTAAAAGAAATTGCAGCATTAGTTAAGTCAGAGTGAATATAGACCTTGGTATTTTTTATTTTAGTTTGATAAAAGAGAGAGCTATATCTTTCAAAAAGCAGCATCCTCTGTAAACTAAGATTTAAACTTAACATTATTCCTAGTCATGCAGGAAGTCCAGAAGAAAAAGAACTATGGCGCTGGTTAAATAAGGAAATGCTTGCTACAGTGCTAAGTGTTAACAGTACTTGTATG
>JAOXNG010000021.1:6776284-6786314 GCA_028566535.1 Scolopax minor
ATTACTGGATTGTGGTGGGGTGCTGTGTGGGTGGGTGATGGTTTTTGGTTTGGTTGTTGTGGTTGTGTGTTTAGGTGTTTTTTTTTTTTTTTGTTTGGTGGGGGTTTTTTTGGTTTTTGTTTTTTGTTTTTTGTTGGTTGGACTCGATGATCTCTGAGGTCTCTTCCAACCACTACGATTCTGTGATTCTGTGATTTCTTATTGTTTTATTCTTAAATCTTCAAGTTGTTTCCTCATGTGTTTATCCTCGTCGTTTGAAATACAGCAGAAACTAGGGAGTAAGTTGGATTTTACTTGTACTTTTTTTTCTAATTTTTTTCTAATTTTTTCTCATGATAAAAAAAAAAGATTATGATTCTTGTGTTTCTTTGGTTTATTTTTCCCCCTCTTTCAGGTAAGTGTGCATTTCAAACAGTGGAAAAAAGAAAGAATGGTTTTGGTAGTTCTGAACTAATGTGTCTAACCTAAAAGATTCTAATTTTTATCATTTTTATAAGTGACCTACTTTCTCAGTTTTTATCACTTTAATGTTCCAGTACTTCTTTTGACCTACAGCTGCATATAGATAATTTTTTAAAAAATTTTTTTCCATCTTTAGTTTTGGTATTTCCTTATTGTCATCTAACTTATATGATGATATGCAATAATCTGGAAAATTTATCAAGACCATTAAAAGCTGGGAGGTAAACTTGAGAAATGGCAGATAAATATCTAGTTCTTTGAATGAGTCATAGCTAGTAGAAAAAAAAAATTAAAAAGTAAGGCCATTAAAAATGGGGGAAAAGAACAAACTTGTAACAAAGGGAGCCTTATAGATATAAAGCTTGTTGCAGTGATATTTAGCAAAGTTAGAGCAGGAACAGAGAGTGGAAATTAGCAATAAGACTCTCACAGAATGCAGAAGTGAAAAAAGTCTGATGACTGCAGAGCATAAAGCAGACAGAACAGTCATGACTGTGGAGGAAAATGGGATGAAGCACTTAAAAGCCACTAGTTTTTGGGTTTGAAAATTGCAAATATCTTGGAAAGGGGGAAAATAGATTGGCAATTTTGCAAGAAAGAAATTCAGCAATGTTCAGAGACCTGAGCAAGTGCTTGGGCAGCCAGAAGAAAGCTAGGCCTTAGGAAGGGCCTCATCCAACCTAATACATCCCATCAGAGGAGCCTGATGGGCCACTTCCATGAACATGAGGCCACTTAGGATGACTGGCAACTTGTGATGAAACTAATTATAGCATATATTTCACACCAAAAAAACTCTCACAGATGAGATATAAATTTGTAACAGTGAAGACAATTAAGCTTAAAAAAAATTGTGATGGATTCTCTGACATTCTGAAATCTTCATTTAATGTGCTGTGTTCCAGCTAAACAAAAAATTATGTTGAAGGAATCACTTGAAGATATGTTATTCACAAAGGAGGGGCTTCAGCTTTATGAGTAGTTTTCTCATGGTAAAGCCATGAGGAAAGTCATGCAAATCAAAAGACCTGGAGAATTTTGTTACAAAGAAAGGAAGATTTAACTTGCTCACCATCTTCACACTGCTGTCCTCCAAAATCAAGGCTTTCATCTGGATACTCATGCACAAATACTCTCTGGTTTTATATACTCTTTAATCGCAAATAGGGAGTTATGACTAATTCTTATTTCATTTAGAATTAGTGGGTGATCTGAAAATATTGGAAACGCTCTGTTTAAATGACTCCTGTAGTAGTTTTTTCACCTGAGAAGGTATAACCCTTAGAGGAAAACAAACTTTGGGTGCAACATAGGAGAAAGAGCAGAGGAATGAGAAGAAAATATGATTGCTCAGTTACAGTTTTGTAGTGGGAGGTAAATAAATCAGCGTCTGATATACTGTCTTCACAAAGTAAGAGCAGCGAAAACCGAACACCCACTTTTTGATCTGATCTTAGATACTTGGCATATATGAGAAGGTATCTGCACAGGCATGACAGCGGAGAAAGTGATTGAAGTGCAGCCTTATTTTCTTCAAGTAGGCCTGTGTACAAATTTTGTGGCATAATTCTATCCCAGAATTAAAAAATAGTTGAATGCCTTCCTAGTCAGGAGGAGATCATTGGTTTAATGAAAGAGGTTTCAGGTTGTAATACTTCAGATGGTCTCTACTAGTGATAAAGAGGTAATTATCACTCTTGCTGTTTTCCAAGTTGACAACCAAAGGCGTCGAAAATGCTTTTTCTGTCAGAGAATACGGTTAACTAACTTTCAATGAAATTGCATATCATGGTTCATTGCCCCTTGAATTTTTTTCAGGACCTAAACTGGCTGGTTTAGTAGCTAGCAGTAATCAGTGCAGATGAGCAGCAGATAATTTAGTCTGACCTTGTTTGAATTTATGGGTCCCCTAAAAACTTTGTTTCACATACCTAGCAGCTTAACAGACATACATATGATTTCAAGCTGCTAAACTTCAAGGACTGTTGTAGAAGGGGCAAGAATGCATGGTGAAGGAAAAAACAGTGGAATTAATGCTCAGAAAGAATTTGACTCTGGCTTATACGCTATTGCCTTTCATTTTTAGACATGTCTACACTGAATATTATACACTTCTGCATCTGTTTGTGGTACAAAAACAAAACCAAACAGAAATGAGTTGACTAAATTTTAACAAATAAAATGTTTTCAGATGTATATAGTTCTTCATGTTCCTCTAAGAGGAAAAGAGAAAGTTCTTTACAATTCTAAATATAACTGAACATCTACAGCTAAGGGATTCTTGAAGTTATTATTTACAAGTAATTTTTGTAGAACTAAATCATCTTTCAAATATTTAATTAATATAGAATTTCAGTGAGACAATGTATCCTGGACTTAGCTAGAGTTTCAGACTGTGTTGATCTCAAGGTGTAAATAAATGGACTAAAGTGTGATTTGGGCCTTTCAGCTTTGAAATTAAAAAGCCCAAGGCTTTTGTCATTTCACTTCATTCAGAGAGGAAATGCCTTATGCTTACACTCTAGAAAATTTGAATTCTGAATTCTAATAGGCTAAAGTGAAAGGAAATGCAGTATGCTAACAAAGTTATCCTTTGCACACCATCATACTTGGGATCAAACTATTTTGAATTTTCTGAGGCATTAGTTCCATGAGGTCGAATTCTCATAGCTTTCTCATAGAATAAAATATGCTGTATCTTGGCAAAAGAGCAGTCATCCCCAAGAGCCCAAGGAAAATAAAATGTGTTTGCATTCTTATGACTGGTCCTTGCCCTAAAAATTACTGCAATACACTTGCTGAATTCAACAGACATTGTGGACAACCGACAACCATTTTCATTAGCAAATAAATCTGATTCTAAAATATCTCTTAATTTTATAATTATGAGTTAAAACTGGCACATACTTATATTTCAAACATCTGTGATTGCTTTAATTTATTCTGCTTAGTTGTGTTTTATCTTGTTATAGTAAGAATTAATATTCAATAAAGTAAATAATAGCACGTTACCATTTTTTTGAATTTTAGAGAGGATTTAGTAGAATCAAATGTAATGATGGTATATGTGTAGAAGGATCCAAAATGCCCTAACAGTGATCTATCTGGCATTAACCAAGGATCGCAGGGTCTCACTTTTATGTGCCTAAGAGCTTGATGTATTTATGGAGTGTAGGATAGTGGATAGTTTCCTCTTAGTTTTTTACAGTTAGACAAGGTATTACTGGTATGAACAGGTATTTCCTATATGCAGAATAGGAAATCCTACTAATACAGTTAATAACCCAGCTAACAGAAGAAAAAAAATTAAAAGGAAATGCTTTAAGGGCCCTCATGGTACACTGTAGTACTAAACTACAGTGTAGGCAGCCCATGGACTCAAAGTAAAATCTTACAATTTGGGCATGATGTCAATGGTCAATTATTTTACTGTGGTAGCAGTACTGATAGTGATATCACACCTATGAAAACTGGAATTCATCCAGCTGAATTCGAAGGTGTGATCTACAATCCATCAATGTCAGTTGAAAGTCAACCATTACCTTTTACATCAAACTATAAAAGCAGGATTTACCTTCACTGCTGAAGCATAAGGATGTTGTTCTAGCAGTCTATTCTTTTTAGGTATTATGTATGTGAGTTCCTCAGAGACGCCTTTGATTGCATCTTTAATCATATAATAATAATAATATCTGGTAATGTTATAATAATATAATATCTGTGTCACTTAGTACTCTTTTAAAAATAAATACAGACTTCACAAAATAATTTGTAAATAGGTACTATTGTATTTCTGTTTTGAGAAACTGAACTAGAAAGATGTTATGACCTGTTCAAAAATTCTTTTGTATTTATCTATTTGTACTGGCCTGGATTGTGACTATTTTTTCCTCTAACTTAATTTTTAACACTTTTATGTAGCATATTTGCTAGTTTTTGCATAGAGTTATTTGTTTGATCATTGTATTATTGTTGTACACTGTGATTTGAGGCCTGAAGCACTTGGTATGCTAAGGAGCAAGATTTCATTAGCTATGAATAAGGTGTACAGTACACCGTCAGATTAAGCACGACGGATGCAATTCTCCAGGGCTCACAGTACCCCCAGCGTGAGGAAGAAGCTTCCCCTCCTGGCAGGTCATTCCACAGACACAGTTGCAGGGTTTTTGCACTGCCCTTTGAAATACCGGGGCACCCGTGTGCTCTGACCTCTGCCAGCACCTCTGCTTCCAGAAACCCCGACCCCAAGGCAGAGAGTTGTCAGGTACCAGCTCGCAGCAGGGATTACACAGGTCCTTTTGGGTTTGGGTGGCCAAGGGGGGGGCTGCTCCGTGGCACTGCTGGGCGAGTGACAAGCCTCAAGTCCCCCCCACTGCTCCCTGCCGCTGCCCCAGCGCTGCGGGAGCGAGAGGCAGCCGGTGGCGGATCCTCTGCAGAGGGAGCAGAGGTAGTTCTCCTGATTATTTTTCTCTGTTCAATGAAAAACCTATTTCTTCAGGCTCAAACAAGTTGAAAACACTTGTAAAATCGAGTTCTAATAATTGTTCTGTAGGTAAGCGAATTACATTTGGGTGTTTCCATGGTGACTGATAATGTAAAATAATTAAGTATGAAGAATAATGAGGAGAAAACTACTTCCTCTTTTTAAGGATTAGGGGCTTACAAATTGATCCAATCTAGCTATTTTTAGTGCATGTAACCTTTGCAAAGAATCTTAGACAATTATGAGTAAATTAAACTAAATTGTATTAAAAGGTCTTCACATCGATCAGGAGACTTTAGCTGCTGCTGATGCGACAATTAAAAAAATAAAGTCTTTCTTAAACGTATACTATATTAATATAAATTCTGTGACATTTTGCACTAAGTGCTGACTGCTTGCTTTTTGCCTTCTGAGAGCAATACTCAATTTCTCTTGAGCGAGAGGACTCTGTTTGTGCAGTGCTGAAGACAAGCCGTCGCTCTTACCGACAGGAAGGACATGTTCTGCAGGAATCCTTCTAGAACATGGTTCAAACAAAACTTTGGGCTGAAAACCCTTGGTTGAGGTGGATCCCTATAAAGAATTGCCCCACAGACACAATACTGTCTCTATGTCCTGGTCACTACAGAAAAATTTAGCTTCTGGCTGCCAGATTTGGTTGGAGATTAAATATGCTTTGTTTTTCCCTCACAGTATCACAGAGCCCAGGATGAATCATAAGAAAGGGGGGGGGTCATAGCTCTAAGGGACATTTGTAACTGGATTTTGAATGGAACAGAAAAGTCTAAAAGGTGCTGAGAACTGGAGGATGAAAGAAAAATTATTTTACTGCAAGAGGGGATGCCCTACAGGGAGCCAGAATCTAAGGAAAAAAAGAGCAAGAAGCAGGTTTTTTTTTTCTTCACTGTTCGAGCAACGTAACAACATCTATAAAGCACTTCAACATTTTCTTGCCATATTGATATTTTAATGTGTGATATTATTAATGGTTGCTGTAGAAATACAAAGTCTTGGCTTAACTGAAAAAAATAGGCAAAATTTTCAATTCTCTGCCAACCTCCCTTTGCTTTTGCAATCAACATTTTGTTGTAACAATCACATACAGAATTTGACTTTCATATTCATTTCTACTACATACGTTTAATGGCTGAGGAAACCAACAATTGCATAGAAGAAACTGCACTGTCACATACTACATTTATTCCTCCTCTCAACCAGTTTACACAGTTTATTTACTCCAGTTTGCATAACTCAAGGTATCCAGAGCAATTTGGAAAATCCTTTAATGTATGCTGACAACCCGTGTTCTTGGTGGGCCACTGAGCAGGCTGAGACTCTCAGAGGACTCAGTGTCCTCTGCCAGGCCTTCCCTGCAGCCACTCTACAGCAAAAATAGCAGAAGACCCAGAAATGATGGGTTTTTTTGGTTCCTGAGCAATCCCGAACATCAAAAGCCTCATCAGAATCAAAAGGTATCAAAAGGTGTTATCAGCATCAAAAGAATCACAGAGATTTAACAACTCAACGAGTTTATGTCGTGCATTTCTGCACAGCTATGAAAAACTGTGGAAAAACAACATTGAAAGGAGAAGGGAGGGATTCAGACACTGATTTGTGATCCCACTGAGCACAACTACCTGTAAAGATCAATACTACTTTGGAGCACACACGAAGGGCTACAGACTTAACCTCCACTTACAGGATTTTTGGTGTAAGAACAAAGGTCAAAGAGATTTTAAGTATGTGGAATTCTCATTTTCAGTGTGCCTTCACCTTGAGTTTCTCAGAGCAACATTGTCAGCACTTTTGAGTTCTGGAGCCAGCCAGGATGCAAGCACCCATCCTTTTACATCCACAGCCACTCACACCCAGTACTTGGATGCAGACTCAAAGCACGCTTCAAAATGGAGGAAGAAACCCCCTTCAAGCAAAAGGTGACATATTATTCTCAGTAAAGGAAATAAAATTAAAAACTTACCAAAAAATTAGCGTTTCCAGAAAAGAGATTCCAACGTCAGATGCACCAACCACCACAATTCTAATGTTGATAGATGTTTTAGATTCCAGGAGCAGCTTTCGATTGATGTGGTTCAAAGAATAAAGCAACTATAAAAAACATGTAAAATGACATAGAAGTCTATTAAAAAGAGAAAAAGTCTAATAACCATTAAGTCTTGCATTCGTACAAAATTTATGGCTCGCTGACGTGACTAATACTGGGATTTTTCTGTGCACAGCACAAGATAACACAGTAGATAAATGGTACTAAGATGTTGAAATATGTGCATGTTTAATAGCTCACAGAAAATGAGCACGGCTGAATGGTCTGGCCTCTCCTGAAAAAGATGCTGAGGAGTCCTTCTAAGAGAAGAGAAAACACTGCCTCTTCTATAATTTACTACCCATTAGCTAACACCTGGGAAACATATATTTACATAACTTTAGGGCTATTTTATACCTTCTAGAACAGTTACTACTCTTGCTGGTTTATTTATGGGAATGGTTTTACTCATAAATTAATTAGGAACTTATATCTTGAGTGTCTTTGTGTATTTAGTTGAAAAATCTCTTCCAAAATAATAGAATTTACCTTTTTTTTTCTTAAATACAGATAGCTACACTGACAGCCAATCTGTCAAATGATTAAATTATTATTGCAGTGTCACTGAGACCAATACTCAAAAACCTTGCTATAAAGTTTTTAATTACTAGCTTCTCAGTTTCCATTCTTCTTAATGCATACATTGGTTAAGACAATAGAATCCATGTATTTCTTTAAATTTGTGTCTCTAAGTCACATTAGCTAACAGAGATTCTCAAAACAAATATGTGAAAGGGCCAAGAGACAATATTGCTTTTGAGAAGTTTTCTTTCTGCCCTGAACTATATTTAGTTTTCCAATTTCTGATGAAAGATAGAGAAATATTTTCCATCTTGCAGTATAACACACTTTGCATTTTTTTTATTGCTTTGGGTTGTATACATTCACATTGCCTAGATGTACTGAAGAGACAAATAGAAAATGAAGCTACTTTTATTATTTGTCAGACATGTCTCCTATATATTTCTGCTGTGTCACTTAGGCAGGAAGCAATCTAAGACTTCTAACAGGTTTTCATCTATTATGAATAGGAGGCAGAGGGTTAATAAAATCAAGTCCTCTAAATTCCTCCTATGAAATTACAGTAGAAATATATTCTCCATATATTAGTTGACAGAGTAACTCAATATATGAAGAATAAGTATTTTATTTTAAAGCTCTGATAATGACATTGGCCTTCTCAAGAAGCTCATGGCACATTGAGATCCCCAAGAGATCTTTTATACCATGTCTTTGCAATGGTGGAGACCCACAGCTGAGATTTCAACAGTCTCTCTACAGAAGGTGGAGAATTGTCTGTAGAACACAGTATAGTGCCCTCCTATGCCTTAAGGAAGGATTATGGACACTTGATTGCAAACCACCATCCTTTTATAGCAAGTAATTTAAAACATGGGAAAACTAAATGTGGTCTTTGCTCAGGCAACATGATTTTTTACCGCCAGATAAATGTTCTCCTGGTTGCAGTTCCTCACAGTGCAATGATGACATCCAGTGGTGAGCCACATTCATCTCAGGGACTGGACTTTACTAAGAAAATTCCAGAAGATGCCTTAAAATGTATAACCCTGGGTGGCTGCTTAACAAAGTCAAACGTGTGAAACCTAGCACGTGCCCAGAGGCTTGGAGGCAGCCCTGCACCAAGGAATGACTTGACTAGCCAGGGCCAAGCCACAGAATGACTCTAATGCTACCCAAATTGTTGCTATGTGTCATCTACAAATCTCTACAAACAAACCTAACAATCTAGCCAGTGCTTTTTGACAAGAAAAGAGGGGTTTAAATTAAAATATAACACTTCCCCATTTCAGAAACTGAAAAAAAACCTGTTATATTTCTTTGAAAACATACATCACTGGAAGAGAATTTAAGAAATGAGAACAACCCGTGCCAATTCTGAAAGACACGTCCCCCTGCTTAAAATAAAACTTGGACTATGAGTTTTATACCACACTACACGGTGTGCCCCAACTACAACATCTGACACTGTTCTCCAATTGCTGACACCTGGGGAGATCTCATGGCACCACAAATGCACATTGAGGATATCACACTTCGGGCCCCAATCTCCAAATTTGAATTCCTCAGGTTTGTGAACTCTGCAGCCAAGAACTCAGACTGTCTTTCTCTTGCTGCACACCCAGAGTTGCAGCTTTCTAGAAAAAGCAATGCCTTCTGGAGGAATCATTATTAGTGATGGTTTTGCTGAAATGGGGCTTATTAACAAAAATCAATAAAATGGTAAAAAGAACACGCAGAGGAACTACTCGTAATGTACCTGATCAACCAAAATAACTAGACAGAAATGTCAGCAGCTATATAGGATAAACTCAGCAGTGCCAAGTTCAAACACCTCCTCCTCCTACAGCTTTTTTTTTCCATATGTAGTCCAACAATGAAATACAAAGAAGTGATACAATTTCCTAAGGAAGAGTTGTATCTAATTTATGAAATGGCTTCTGTATCAATGATACAAAGGCAGCATAGGAGTAGAATATAACCCTTTTTGTTCACCACACAATGGCCCCAATACCAACAGCTGTCATGCTTCAGAAATCACCTTTCCAACAGCTAAGTACACTAAATGGCCCCAGGGAGTAAGGAATTAGGTGGATTGGTCCCATAATACCACCTTATTTTAACAAAATGTCAGGACAAACGACTACATATGTTCCCCAGAGGAGTAATCAGACATCATAATTGATAGGTCAATGACAAACTCTAACTTGTTTATTTTGTATCCAATTTATTAAATAAACCAGCAATCATTAACTAATGTAAGAAAAAAAAAAAAAGCAATAATTGCCACTGTTAGAGAAGGCATACAGAGTTCAGAAAAACAGTATTTTCTTTGACTATCAAAATGATTGTTTTCCTTCTTTTCCACCCTGGTGTCTGACAGCCTCCGGTTAAGCTTGCATCACCAATATCAGAGGAAAACACTCTTTGCTGTATGTTTTTGCCATAAACTAGCAGTTTGACTA
>JAOXNG010000021.1:8493306-8506810 GCA_028566535.1 Scolopax minor
CAAGGAATGAGGCTGAAGTGTGACTGACTGAGGGCTTTCTCTGAAGGAGAGCTATGTCCCACCCTGGTTATCCAGTAAGGTTTTCTTGCCATGTACATTTTCTGGTTAAGCATGGCTCACTATCTCAGTCGGAGGGTTGGTTCCTCTCAGGATTAGCAATCATGAAGCTGTGAGCAGGAGACTTACTCATGCTTCGTTAACGCTTCTGAAGCTTTCAACTCAAGCTCTGCTTTTTATAATTAACCATCCAGTATTTCTTTTTGTGGGACTTCTGGGGGTGATGGTCTGACTTGAGTAAAGGATTCATGGCTGTGGATCCCACACAGAGATGGTTGCTTCCCTCTGGTCTGGAGTCTTTCCCCAACTCTGCTTCTCATGCTTCTTCTGGGCCTGTCTTGGTCAACGGCCAAGGTAACTTGTTTGCCAAGTTTTGAAATCATATACACTGTCAGACTGCCAGCATCCAATGTCCATTGGAAACAGGATTAGGCATATAAAGTGGGAATTTTGGATCCCAGTAGATTTTTTTTTTTTTTTTTTGGTGATATCTAAAAGTTATAGGTTGCAATTCTTTACTGGTAACTGAGCCTCTGGAGGGAGAAAGCACTTCTAAGTCCTATAAATATAAAGCTCCAAATGTACAGTGAAATCCCATGATTCTTCTGGTATTTGATTTTCTTTTGCAAGTACCAAGTTGTTCTTTAAGCCGTGCTGACTGGACCGAAGGGCAACAATGTTCTTGACAAGCAAGTTGAAACCTCATCTCTCTGCAGGGTGTCTCACCAGCTCTCTGCCTTAAGACAAGGTGATATAGGTGAACGTGGGTGCAAGAGATGCAGGACATACTGTGCCCAGGGCCATGATCTTACAACCATTCACCCCCTCTTGCAGCCTGCTAGTATAGTGGGAGATTGGGAGTGACTTTTTGCCAAAAAGGAAAGTCTTGCTATATACCTACTTCTCCACAATTTTTCAGAGTCAAAAAATCACAGTTTGCTGATGAAAGCAGTAGAGGGAAGATGCTCTGTGATAACGTTGGCCAGGTATTGCCTGCAGCAAATGACCAACTGGACTATCTAGGCTTTTGCTGAATTAGCCGAAAAGACAGGTGACCCCAGCGAAAGGTGTCTTGGCATGCCTGGGAGGGAAGGCAGGAGGAATTTGGATGAAACATTTAAAGCCATTTATCTCTGAGCCCAGAAAGCTGAGGCTTTAAGGTCAGCTAAGCCAGTCAAGTGATGAGACAGTTTAGCACCAAATCCCTGTGCTCTAATTTAATTCTGAGCCTGCCTCGGTACAAAGCCTGGTACTCACCCCTGTCTCAAGGAGCACAGAGGTATCACTGAGGATGCCACCCATGGGGTGATGGACAGTAGGTTTTCCAGGGATGGGGAGGATGAGCAGATGAGCTGATCTCATTGCTTTCTCCCTTCTCTCTTCTGCTGCCATGTACTGAATCAATTATTCAGGTTTCATGAATTAGTGATTGATTAATTAAAAGCCTTATTTGAGAGTTTTGGAGTCAGTCCTTTCTCATCTGAAATACTTGCCTAAATACCAGTATAAGGAATGAGGTTTATTTTCTTAGCTGTTTCTGTTAAAGGTTTTCTCTGTCCTCCCGCTCCTGCCTCCTTCTGCAAACTGGAGATTTAGGATGGCAACAGAATGAATAATATCCTCTATTCTGCAGACATCCTCATATGAGAGGCATAGAAGAAAATTATTCTGAACTCTTAACAAATGCATCTGTGGATCTATACATTGTGCAGGGTCGTTCTTGCTTTTGCACCATTGGTGTATGTTTGTATATTGCGGGGGGGAGGAACCCATTATCCATTAAATATCCCGTTACTAGAGTCTTTATGGACCATTTATAAATGTGGCATACTCAACAGACCATCTGAAATTCTTTTTTTTTTTTTTTGTTACAAGTCTCTTGGTTTTAAAATGTGACCTTGACGATTTCACAGCTATAACAAATGTGGTGTTTTGGTGTGTTAGGGGGTATATGATACTTCTATACGTCCAAATAATGCTTAAGCCAAGTGTCTTAATAGAGATGCAGATAGGTTGGTCAATTGTGCACTGAAAATTGTTCCAGCACAATGAATTATTCCAAGGTGTGTTTTTAGAACTGTCTCTCAGTATGTTCAGTCTTGTATTATTCTGCATGTGATTTAGCTGCAGTTGTAACCTGCTTAATGCCATGACACCACCAGGGTTTGATGGAAATACAGAAGCTGTGATTCATGCGGTCCCTCTGGGCACCTCTGGTGTTCCTTCCATGCACATGGAGCAACTCGGGTACTTTTTGCTTGCACTGTGAGTGTGTCTCGTCCTGCTACTGGCCTGGCTGGGGCTGAGGAGGGTGTGATGTGTCCTAGCCTAGATAGGACCAGGAAGGATGTATTTTGGGGCCACTGCCACCTCCTTGATGCAGGCTGTATGTCTATTAGGCCAGACCTGGTATTTTTCAGTCCCCTGACCCTAAGGGTAGGTTGCTGCTCTTTCAGAACTATCTATTCTTTGAGGTCTTATTATCTTTTATTTTATTTGCTTAGCCATGCTTGGGTCAGAAACAGCTTTGTGGCTCACCTTCAGCTAAGTGCAGCCTCTGCATAGGATGGATCTGCCTTTCAAATGTAACAGCTTCTGAAACCGGCTGTATAGTTTACATTTTATTCTCTGACTCAAGCACTTCCAAGATAATTTTAATCAGAATCTTTCTCAATCCCAAATAGCAGGAACAGAAAGCTGCATCAAGGCCACGTTTCCTTCTCGGAGCCCAGTGGCTGCTCTCTCGGACTGAATTTTAAATACGTATAAATGGGCAGTGCTGGTGGTGGGTTACACTGACTTTTTGTCTGAAGAGCAGGGCTGAGTTGCCTCTGAGGAAACTAACTTTATGAGAGGTAGGCCAGGAGCAGCCATGAATAAATTTTTGGATGTGTTTCTGGACTAGGATATTTACTGTATAATGACTCTATTCTATACTGAAAAAGAGTATGCAATAAATAACGTGCCAGTAAGTACAAGTACTTCAAAACCAGCTATTCTACTGTCTTAAAAGTAAGAATATGCTTTTTTTGTTCATACTGGCTTATTTTTTTTTCCTAGAACTGTATACATTCACAGCAGTGACTGGCCATACACAGCAAGAAACACATTTCTTGTCTTGTCAACTCTTTTCTTCCTGGCCTCTCAGAGCTATGATTTTCAGATCCGTTGTGCTCGGCAGGTTCTTGAATTTGTTATGCTGCTTTTGTGCCTGGAATTGCATTTTTTAATATCTTGGCAGATGGTGTTCAAACACTTATGAGCTTTACACCCACAGTTCCCCCTGGTGCCAGTTGGGCATTTCTTCTGAGGAGCATTTTTCTTTTCTAATTACACCATACTGCAGGGTTTTTCTTTCCTCTCTTCCAGCAGTAGCAAATTTTGCAGGCTTGGGTATGTTACTAATATCCCACAGTTTGGAAGGTGGAAAGCTCCAACTGTCAAAATTGTTTCTCCTGTCCTCCCCCCGCAACTTTGTTTCTACTAATATAAAATTCCACTTCATTGGTGTTTTGCAGCCTGTGATGTGTCTCCGGGGGGTTCAGAGTTACAGTAAAGGGGAAGAAATTGGAGGAACTGTAACTGTGTTTTGTGGGCAAAGTCTCAGTTCATAGGTTGCTTGCTGAATAAATAAGCCCATCAGCTAAATCTATCAGTGCATGTTTAAATATGAGTAAGTGTGGGAGGAGGAAGAAGAGCTTATGTAGGAATAAAAAACGTATAGAAATGAGGACATCATTTTTCTAAAGGCTAATGGGAGCCAGATAACGTCACATACTAAGGAGCTTTCTTATCAGGAAAAATGTTGTTTTCCTGTGCTTCGGCACACTAGGTGACAGCCTCATGTTTGCCCCTGTAGGAAGTCTTTTCCTGTACCTGCTTGAACGCCCAAAGCAGTAATTTGGCAGGTGGATAGAATAACCCCAGTCCTCCTCTGTGCTCTGGTCTAGATGCAGAAGAGCAGAAGGTGCAGAGCAATGGCTTGGATTTTCCTATTGCCTAGCCCTTCCCTACTCACTCCTGCCTGTCGGGGCCTTTAATGCTTGCCTCGCTGTACTCGGGTGTAGATGACTACTGAACCTGCAACGCAGTGAAGCACATGGAAAAACCATGGAAAAGCCAAATCCCACAAGGACCTGGGAGGGCATCTTGATTCCCAAGAAGTAGCACCAACCACTGGAGAAGTTGCACATAACAATTCTTAGATATCATCCAGGTCTTTCGTATGTCAATTATTTTTTCCAAATAGCAGGTGGACCCTTAAGGACACTTAAGACAGGGAAGAAGCAACGGGGGGGATGAATAGAGACTGAAGATGGGCCAGTGCCATCTTGAAGCAGGACTGGAGGAGCAGCAGCTGGTTGCACTTAGGTAGGGTGTCTCTGAAGCAGCCTTTACACACAGATGGCTTGAGCTTGCTCCAAATGTCCTAGAACTACTATTGTTCAGTTTTCCCAAGCAATTAGCCAGCAAATGTCCCATCTCAGCACCAAGGGCTGTCTAGCCATCAGGACAGCCTTGGAGATAATGATGACTGTAGTCCAGGGCCAGCTGGTGCCTGTGTCTCTAGGTAGAGCTTATGCTTGTTTCCTTCTATACTTCTTCAAGCTCTGACCACAAAACTCAGATGCCAGGCCGGGGCAGAAGGTGTTCCTGCAGCAGAACTGTAGCCACAGGGGCATGTGTGATGGCTGGCTGGGCCTCTGTTCTGCTGGTGAAGGAAATGTGCTTTGTTTTTAAATTGGCACCCTAGTTGTGTTTTCAAATGAACATAAAAAAGCCTGCCTATAATGTCTGTTGTAGATGAGGTGATAAGCACAGTTGATTGTAAAAGAACTGTTTTGCAGCAAAAAGGGAAAAATGCAATTTAAATACATGTGGTGGTTTTGCCTCCCTTGCAGTGTTTGCATTTTTTGCTGTTACATCTTTCCTTCTGTATCCTCATTTAAGTCAAACCCAAATAAGATTATGCATGTTAGAAGTGGAAGGTTAAAGCTGTGCTATGTTTACTTGGTTTTATTTATTCTGGATTTAAGAAAAAAACCCTCCGATAAAGGCAGTATATCCAGGGCTTTTTGTTTCATGTTACGAAGTATGCTGCTATGCACAGTTCATTCTATTAAAAACTTAAATTAAAATTCCAAGATGGGATCACTCAGAGATGACCTTGGGGAAACACTACTGGATTTCTTGCTAACTATGGAACTTCTCTCCACAGCCCCAAACAACACATCTGGGAGACTCAGAAGCTTTTAAAGCATCTGGGTGGAGTCATTCAGTGTCGTGGTCATTTGTCTTTTGTTATTTGCATATCTGTGCTACTGTCTGGTTCTGGAACAGCTGCACTATTTTAGGAATTGGGGGAGATAAAAGAGCAAAGATGTCTTCAAGGGGAGGATGTGTGTATTTATTGTGTGCAGTTTTTCTCTGAAATGCTCTTCTAGTGTGTTATGAGTGAAGCAGAAAAGCCACACCTCTTCTCTTGTGGGTTTTTGGTGGTCACATTAAAGAACATATAACAATGTTCATTCTTTTCAAGTATAGGACTAATGTACACCAGCTCTCCTATACGCATCTCTTTGTTATGGAATGGATTTACTTGACTATCTCTTTTCCAGAAATAAAACAGAATGCAGTGATACTGCAGGTAACTGAATGGATACTGAAATAGTTAACTAATACACAGTATCACCTTAAAAGGGTACTCCCCAACTGAGGTGCAAAGTGTGACCCACCCTTGCTGTAGCGGGAACTATGGAAACTCTTTTTTAAAGAACCAGTTAACATCATGCAGCATTTTCCTTCTCTGAAATGAAGAAATAGCCTAAAAGGGCAAAATGGGGCAAAAGAATCTTTGGCTTTTTTTCCGTGTATGAATCTCTTTGCTGAAGATGTTTAAGAGCTTTGCTGCCTTGATCTACTGGTGAAGCTCTGTTACACAGAGCAATCAATACTGTGGCTCTGGCCTCTTGATTCTGGATGTGAGTTGGTTTATCTCTTCCATTCAGGTGGCACCCTGATCAAGTGAGGTGTGAGGAAATGCACATTTTGATAGATACAGAGGATTCTCCATGAAAGATGGAGACTTTGTGGATATATGATTTCACACTTTGAAGGTTCTGGGAGAATATATCACTGTGTGCCATGAATTTTATTCTTCTATCTACAAGAGGATCTCAAGTGGCCCAGTGGTCTAGTGTGACTAGACCCCAGTCTCCAGGGGCTGATCCTGCAGGGTGCTGAGCATTAAATCCTTACCTTGCATAAGGAAGTGCTTGGCTTATGGCTACTTATCAGTCCCTGTGGACTAATTAAAGCAATGTCTGTGCTCAGTATGCACTTGGTCAGGCTGTGTCCAAACCTAGTCCACCATCTTACCCAGTCCAGGGTGTGACATCTGGCCAGCTGTAATGTTGAGCAAATGAGGCTCACAGGTCAGCTTTAGTATGGCCAGCTTTTGCTCACAGCAGATCAAAAAATCAAAGAAATATGTGGCTGAAAGCCAGGTTCTCTGGGCCTTGAAGTGCTTTGAAGGTTAGGTCTTGACTCTGGATCATCTTGAATCTTATTGATTCATACTGTTTCTAAATGTGTTCAGTAATGTAGGTCTGAGCTGTCACTGCTGTGTGAGGAATCATCTTGCAGAGAGTATGTATAGTGTATGTGTTTAAGTGTGGTATTATGGTCATTATGCATCAAATAACACTCTGACAGAAAAAATTTGAGTTCAGTTTGTAGTGGAAAACATGTTTCCTTCATGATGGATTCCCTTCCTGCTTCCAGTGAAAGTTGGAGTCATGTTATTTACCACTGTGCTATTTTTACCTGCTTTCAGTTGTGATGCTCGTGTTAGCAATACTTTAATATTTCCATTTTATAAGAGTCCTGTGGGTTCTGTCACATCAGATGACTTCTGTGAAAAGAGCAGATTTTTAATTGGCTTGGTTTGTTTAAGTCAGTGGTGGATGTTCTGCCTTCACTCCTGCTTTATTTTGAACTTCAGTTTTGTTTCCCTATTGTGTTGTTGGCTTTGTTAGGGCATACTGCAATAAATTCAGACGGACATATTTATGACAAGCCTTATGTCTGATACAATTGAGTGATGCTATATTAAAAATAAGGTCCAAAATGTGTCGATGCAATAAGCAACTTGAGCTATTTACTTACTGTTTCATGGATCTTTGTTTATATTTAAAAATATGGTCTCCATTTTGTTTCCCTAGATTAAATCTTCCTTTCAAAGATGCTGTTCCTGCTAGGGAACTCATCAATAGATTCTGACTTATATTAATTTCTGCTGCTTCCTTCTGGAAGCAGTGGCTTCTGAGCCATAAGGCACATGTCAGAGCATGTGTTTGTCCTAAGTAGCTGTGAGGTAGTTACACCATGGCCTCTCCTACGATGACCTTTGTGTCTCTACTCGTGTTAGGAACGGGGAATAACTTATATCGGTGCTGAGAAGTGGGACTTCTGTGTGTCTCCTCTCTTATCTCCTGCTGACAGTTATTCAATTACTTATGAGTTTATGTTGATGTTTTAGCAGCTGGAGTGCAGGGACTTAAGTGAAATTTATACGAAGACGGATTTGGAGGTAATTAAATGCAAGGTGATGTGGAGGTATGGGATAGGAATGAGAATGAGGGAATGACAGCAGGGAAACTTCTTTCATTTGAGAGAATGATACCCTCACATGATGTTGCTGAGTGATGTTCAGGTACTGAAACGATGTCTGAAGTGAATAAAAGGGTAAAAGTTCTGTTGTTACTACACAGATTCTGCTCAGGCCATGTGTGGATGACTGCTAAGATTCCTCTGCAATTTGACTTGAAACTTATGATCATAGACCACTTTCAGACTTGTTGGCTGTTATAGGAAGAGGGGGTTTTGGCCTCTGAGTGAGTTACCACACCTCATCTGTTAGCAGTAATTTGAATTCCTGAGTACTTTACAGAATTTATTGCATGCTTGTTCTAGAGGGATGATTTCTTTGGGCCTGGCCAATTTATAGATTATGGTGCAGATTTAACATCACTTAGTTTAAAACTAGGCACTTTTTCCTTAATCATAAATGTCTTTAGAAAATAATTGCAAGGAAATGTTTGGGGAAGATAAAATATAATACCATGTTATTGTTATTTTGTGGCATTTTCCTGTCAGTTTTATTTCTGTAATATCGTTTGTTCCTTTTGTAAGACTCTGATCATAGAGTGGAATCAACAGGTGTAATTCAGTGTACGTCTTCCATAAGTCAAATAATGCAAATTTAACCAATGCTAACTTACATTTATAGCCATGTATACTTGTCCACTTCTGTTTAGAATGAATAAGTTGTAAAATAATCTGTGGGTCCTGGTGGACAGCAAGTTGACCATGAGACCTTGTGTCCGAGAAGGCCAATGATCTTCTGGGCAATGGGTCGAGAGAGGTCGTCCTCTCCCTCTACTCTGGCCTGGTGAGACCACATCTGGAGAACTGTGTCCAGTTCTGGGCTCCCTAGTCCAAGAAGGACAGGGAACTGCTGGAGGAAGTCCAGCAGAGGACTATATGGATGGTCAAGGGAACAGAGCACCTCTCTTATCAGGAAAGACTTTTATGAGTCTGTTTAGGGTGGAGAAGAGGAGCCTGAGAAGGGATCTTTATAAGTGCTTATAAATATCTGAAGGACAAATGTCAGGAGGGTGAGGTCAGGCTTTTCTCAGTGGTGCCTGGGACAGGACAAGAGGCAGCAGGCACAAGCTGGAGCATAGGAAACTCCACCTCAATGTGAGGAAAAACCTTTTTCCTTTGAGGGTTCCAGAACACTGGAAGAGGCTGCCCAGAGATGGTATGGTGTCTTCTTCTCTGGAGACATTCAGAACCCACCTGGATGAGTTCCTGTCCAGCCTGCTCTTGGTGAACCTTCTTTGGCAGGGGGGTTGGACTAGATGATCTCTGAAAGTCCCTTCCAACTCCTATAATTCTGTGAAAATCTAACTATTGCACCCCTTTCAAGCATCTTCTACTTTTCTAAAGAAAAGGAAGCATCTACATTGGTCTCTTTTCACTTTCAGCATAAATTTGGGCTTTTGTGAGTGAATGATAGGTGTGTTTTAAAAAGATATAAAAATCTTGCAATTTAAAACTAATAATATAGAAATGCTCTTCTTCCATAACTTAAAATGCTTAGCAAATAACTGTTTCACCCTTTTATTATGGTTTCTTGCTGATACCATCTGTTATTGGTGTAGAATTGTCTCTTAGAACAAAAATAAAATTAGAATTGTAATAGCATGGACTTAATGGCACAGACTAATAACTTCTGATGTGTCCAAGAGAGGGCGTTACTTTGAGAAAGCGTGGCCTTGTACCTATTGCAGAGCTGGATTCCAGTCCTTGGACAAGCACAGGCATTGTTTAACTCTTTCTGTATGCTATTTAGGACTGATCTTTCCAAAGCAGGGGTTGAAATTAGTGATGTGACCCACAACAAAGAATGGCAGAGGGAATTGCTCCTGGTTACAACACTCAGCATAAGCTTGATTTCTGAGGAAAAGGCTGTGGAAAAAGTGCATGGCCATCCTTTTGTGACCTGCTATTTACAAAATGTGATGATGACTATTTCTGCTTAATGGCTTAGACTTGTTCTAAGGTTGAAGAGCATTAAAATGTCTTGTGGCCATACAGGGTGATGATCCCTCAGTCTCTACAAGTTTTCTCCTACTGTTTCCTCTCTGATTCCCTGTGAACAAGAGGCTGGCACTCAAGAGTGTGGAGCTGTGCTTCACGGAGCATCCCTGAGGGTATAAAATATAGCCAGGATGGAAGTCCTGAGTTGGAGCTCCCCTGATCTGTGGTGTGTTTGTGTGGAGGTTTGCTGGTGCTGTTCTGTTCCCTATGGGCAAACGCTGTTCTCTGGCCATGAGCCCAAGGCAAACATAGCCAGTGAAGGAGTGTGAGAGAATCTGGTTTTCAGAAATCAGTGGAACAATTTTGGAATATCTGATTTTTATTTTTTCCCCTTTAGAGACTCATTAATCCTGAAGTTACTTGTATATATTTTATGTATTTTACCTTGTTTTGAAAGATAAGTCATTGCCAGCAGCTCATTGTGGAGCTATGAGAGGTAAGGAGGGTCCATCATCACTGGAGTAGCCAGTACGTGCCACCTGATTGGTCTTTTATGCAATAGAAAATGGTAAGGCTTGAAAACAAATTGATAATGCTTGATTGAGAGTTCAAGCTGAATTACCCCAAGGCATGCCCAAGCAGATGCAGTCAGTGTACCGATGTGTGGCTGCTATTTGTACTGGGGAGGAAAAGATAAACTTGAGTGAGTAGTCAGCGTTTCAGCAAATCTCCTCACCTGTGAAAATGTCACTGCTAAATATTCCTGCCAGTGCTCCCTTTGTAATCTTGCAAATACCAGGCTGCTAAATTGGAAGGGAATTTTTTTTTGACTGAAGGAGAGGGAAGGAAAGATATTCTGGAGATGGGCTTTCATGCTTCGTAACTTCCCGATCTGCTCCTGGGAAAGGACACTGATACCAGGTATACTTTAAGACTTTCTTACTGGTTTTGTTTTCTTTTCTCCCTTCTGTCTTATTACTTCCTAGATCTATACTCAAGAACTTTCCTCTCTGCTTTGCTAATCAGGCTCGTGGAGGTTTTGTTCTTTATACTGCTCTATTTGAAGTAAACTCATGAGGTTCTGACAGCTTTCGGGTGCTCTTGCTGTCAAAGACAAACTTTCTGAATGGAGGTGCACGTTAATAACTCCATGAAGTTCCTGCAAAGCTGGATGTGTTTGTGGGGATCAGGAGTGATGGTGCCCTTCTCACGGTGCAAGACTGACTAGTATCCTCAGGGGTCAATTGCTGGGTGACTGGTCGATTGGGTGAACTGTTCCTGTGGTCATTAAGCTGGATTTCTGTCTAAGAGTAGATGGGAGAGAGATCCCACAACCCTGCCAGCTTGTTCTAAACATCCAAAGAAGAGCTTATTTTTGGGTGTTCAGAGCTTGTCTTGGTGGGAACTGGTGTAATTTTTTTTTTTTTTCCCCTGGTTCAGCAGTTGTGGAAAAACTAGGTTGGTAGTGCAACTTCCAAGCTGTAGCACCACTGAAATAAAAGTGGTGTCTGTTTAAGACCTGTTGCAAGGAAATCTGCCATTAGCAGATGCTGCATATGGCACTTGTAGGGATCCAAGGTGCCTCTGGAGTCAGGCCTTGGAGTCTTTCAGGAACAAGTCTGCCTGCTGATACAGCAATATGTGGAGCTCCAGGAGGCATGATAATTTTGTTATGAAAGAGCAAATCAGAAGAAAGCAATTTTTCAACCTGTCCCCTGGAATTCTCGTGGGGTAAAACATCTGTCTCTGTTTTCAGGGGGCCTGGCACTTGATGCTTTTGAAACGTACAGGAAATAAAACTGTCTTCCTTCCAGTTTTCTTGCTGCTGGGTGGTTTTGGTGGATGTGCTCTCCATTTGTGTTTGGCCAAGAGCTGACTACGTACTTGCCTAAATGTGTAAGGTGAATGCTGGTTGCCGAGTGCCTCCATTCCTTGTTCAAGTCAAAGGACGGCCTCCTGTAAGTAGAGAGGAGGTGGGTACTTCTCCTAAACTGACATAGAACTATATATATCCATTTATTTCACAGCGAAGACTGCTGAAGCCCTCTCTTTAACATGATTCTTCGTAGCAGCCTTTTGTGGGATTCTGTGGTGCTGTACTCTGTTCCTACTATGTAATCCATTATATCCAATTCACTTTATATCCAGTTCACTTTAATGCACAGGGATTGCTATGGCAATCAACCTTACACAGAATTATATCTTTTATTAGTTCAGAAATCATATCTTTCACGGAGTGCAAAAATGCCTTGCACAACCTTGTCCACTGTTTCTGAGGAATAGACCAGAGGTTGTTGTTCTTCAGGATCTCCAGTACTTTTTGCTCTTTGGAAAAATGTTATTCTTGTGTTTAGCATATTTCTCTGCTGTCATTAATTTATGTCCTATTGAAATGAGGTATCTGAATGTGGAAAATCATTTTGGGTCTAACCTAATGTGTTCTGCAAATTTTCAGCATCTGAGAAGCTTCTTGGTATAGGACTGCTTTACTTGCACTTATTTTCATTTTTAAATAGATAGCTGACTTCTATGACACATACATTCCAGTCTTAACTGGAAAACTTGGTAGTAGTAATCGTAATAAGGGGCAGATATGCTTCCCAAATATATTTATATTTATTTTTTTTTCAGCTCTTTTCCCACCCCTTCTCTTCTTTCACTAGATGATCTTATTGGATCTTCTATTGCTTTTTGGAAGCAAAAAAGCTAAGTGAGAACTCTGTTATTCTCATTGTAATAGCATGTCTGTTTAACCTACCTCTGAGAATTCATTACCCTACTGTAAGCAAATGCCTTCTTTTTCTGTTATTGATTTTTTTTTTTTTTTTCCACCAGTTAATGTACTTACTCAGCCTGTTTGCTGTCACTTTAAAATGTCAGAGATGCCATTTGGACATTACTTTGCAGGAAAAGGATGACAGGTTAAGAAACCCATAGGTTTTAAGGAAGCAGAGCTCTAGTGTGGCTAAATGTATCTCAACATTTAAATGACATCAGGTATCAAGTTAGACAAGGATATACATTTTGCAGTAACAAAGATGAAATGGTTGAGCCAGATTGTGTTTGCTGCTCTGGTATGTAACATCCCACCCATTTAACTCTTTTTTTCCCTCTTATTTATTTATTTATTCCACATTCAGGTTGAAGAATGGTTTATGGTATGAATATTAGTTGACAGTAAGTCAGAAGTACTCTGAAAGTTATTACTAAAAATGTCTATTTCTGCTGTTTGACTTGGGTAGACTCCTCTAACCCCAATAGCCTCATAAATATTTAATAGGTGCAATCCTTACAACAAGGGCCACAGTATGGTATTTATAACTGTTTTCTGAAAATAAAGCCTAGGAGTATGTAATCTTACATAGCAAGAGATAATAAGAAGAATTTGATATTCTCTTATGATGATTTTACTTATTTCTGCCAGGCTCTAAACAGATTTAATTAGATTATTAAAATTATAGTATACAATGATACTGAAATTTCTGCTTTGTAGCTTGGGGGCAACCTTTGAATCTGCCACTAATGAAACCCAGGTAGTCTGATTGTGTACTCCCTGGGATCTGAATTTCACGGCTTTGATTTTTAGGTAGAGCAGGACAACGCTGCTGGTATAAATGGTGGTCAGCCTTGCAGTGGAGAAAGTACCTATGCGGGCCTCTGGGGAACAGAGAACTGGGACTTGAATTTTTGCCTATTTTTGTTTTTTTTTTCCCCTGGAATTTTGTTGCTCTGTCCTCAGGGGCTTCACCTTTGTGAAGAGAGCCGAGAAACCCGCCGAGATGCTGCAGACACTAGGTGGTGCTTTCAGCCCGGCAGTGAGAGGGGGTCTGCTGGCAGCAGA
>JAOXNG010000021.1:8546693-8556704 GCA_028566535.1 Scolopax minor
GTTCCAGAGTCGTTGAAAGGCAGGTTAGCTCCATCTGAAAGCCAGTGGCTACCTGATGACTGATTAAGATCATTAAGTTCTGGCTATGAAACAGCAGAAAGTCATGTAGCACGCTCGGCTTGATGAGTTCAGTCACTTCCCACTCACCGCAGCGGTAATCTCGCTGGTGCTGACAGAGAGTACAGCCAGCTTATGCCTGAGAGACAGAGAGACATCTTACCAACAAGGGTAATTCAGCCACTGCTAATAAATGATGTCAGGGCTATTGAGAAATGTGTATCAGACAAATGTATTTATGCTGTTCAACATATGAAATTAAAAAAAGTCACAAAGTCAAGTGCGTGTAGGGGTAAATATGGAGGAGAAAGATGAAGGTGGGGGATATATAAGAGCCAAGCCCCTCCCTGTCATTAGTTATAGTCTACACTGCCATTTTCTGAGTGCTCTGGAGAAAAACTTCACAAGGTAAGGTGGCAGCCGGGGCATTTACTGCAGAGCAGGGCTCAGGTTGAATAACAACAATATCCAAACGCACAGCACAAAATCTTTTCCTGTGATCTGCGTCACACTTTGAAAATCATTTGTGTTTCTCCTCGGTGTGAACCTCTAGATCATGGCGAGCAGTATTGATATGTGGCACAGAAAATGAAAGGCAGAGAACAAAGACGGTGCTGGCAAGAAACGGATGAGAGGGGAACAGCAAATAATGAAGAGGAACACAGCAGATAGGAAGCTTTAGATCATTTAAGGGATAATAGATGAGAAAGATAGTTCACCGCAGATAAATGTGGAATAATGATGGCTTTGATGAATCCTTTTCGCTCCAGACTGTGTTTCACAAAATAGGGCTTTTTAAAAAAAAAAAAAACCAAACACAAAAATGAGGAGTCAAAAGACATAGCGATGTGTGCTGTTAATGAATAACAAACAGGAGAAAGACAGATCTCTGCATGCAGGCTGGTACTGCTGGTGGTGATCTCGGTCCAGGATACTCAGGAGTCGGGCAAAACAAAAAGGAAGAAAGAAGGCAGGGGGCAGAGTGAACCCAAAAGGCAAAATAAAATGTTTAGCTAACTGAAAAATGAAGAGCTTGGAACGGTGTGCTTGCCTTTGTGGGCTCCTGATGTCGAGATAGCACACAGAAATGAATTGGTCCCCAAAGGATCTCTTGTGGTTTAGTGCTAGTGGCTGCATTTAGAAGCAGTGATATTACATGTATTTCAAAGGCAGGTTTTGACTGTGATTCTCTTGTTTATTGGGGTGGGGAGAGAAATCTCAAAAACTAGGGGGAGGGACAGGTAACGCTAACAATGATGACCCAGTGATGGCAGAGCACAGAGACCTCTCCTGTGCCTGTCTGGGTGAGTCCCTCCTGCTGCAGCGTGCCAGGAGGAATGTGTGCTGAATTTCATTTATTTTATTTTCCAAAAGGGGAGTTCTTTGCTCCCTGCTAGCAGGGATTTCATGTTGCAGCATATAGCATGTGTTGGTACGGAGGCAGGACTGCTGGCCACTTTCCTTGCCAGAAAACTGGGAACTTTTGGACCTGTATGTGCCAAAATCCTCTTTTTGCTTTGTGTGTGTCACTGTGAGGGAGGTGCTTCCTGCAATACTCACTGCTTTTTCCTGAGGCTTTCTCAGCACAGCAGAGATGCAGGGATACAGGCAGGTTTTCTCCCTTAGCTGTGGAAGCCAGCATAACTTGCAAAGCTCCCAAACTGCTTAAAATATTATACTGTGAGCTCAGACTGAGGCTGACAAGGTTCCTAGATGTGCCAGAGAGTGCTTTAGTTTGACTCAAATTTCTGTGAGGGAAGAGAGGGTTCACAGAAATCACCAAGCGTTGAAGGTGATGATTTGGATGGATGTATTTTTGATTTTTTAAGAAAATTTTTAGCCAGTTTTATTTCCCCTAGAAACAAAAAATATTCACAGAGAAATATCAACATCTCTAACCTTTTTGTAGAATGTAGAGTGCATCTGATTTTTGTTCCAAACTACTGGAATTTTCAGAAGAATTAAAATTCCAGGCTCCATGGAGAGTTGTTGGCTGTTTTCCATCGTCTGAGCTCATGGCAAGCCTCGTGGTCATCCAGCAGTCCTTGCAGCTCCCTCTCTGCTGCTTCCCCTTGCCCTGTTCCCCTTCCCCTGCTGCTTTAATGCTTCGTACCACTGCCAAGTGTGAGATGATTTCTTTTCCTCCCAGTTTTCTCTGTAGCCTCAAATCCTGCATATTCAAGCCTTCTGTGCCCTCACAAATGGTATGAGCTGACCTTGTCTCACTTGGAACTGCAGCTTGTTTGGGTGTGCTCATACCTCTGCTTTTTTATCCTGTTGCTATCATTATCAGGTTTTTTTCCTGTCCTAAAGTACACAGTATGTCAGTACATTAAATTCCCCTGGAAAAATGCTGAGGACTTGTGTACCTGATCATAGTGCTGTGGAGTGGCTGTGCCCGTTCCCAACATGAGCTAAACCATCTTAAGCACTATTAATTTGATTACACATCTGAGAGTAGAAATGACTCGTCTTTGCAAACATCCAGGGTGGTTTAAGATGTAATTGCTTCTAGGGCATCTTAAAACCATTCATAGTCCTGTCACATTAGAGCTTAATTTTTTTTTTTTTTTTCATGATAAAACCAGCTACTTTAGCCTCCTATTGTGGTGACCGAGTTTAACTCAGCTTTGAATGAATGAGGTTAAAGAACAATCACACCTCTTGGCTGAGGAGTGGGTTCAACAGTAACTTCTAGCCTGTGGTCAGGGGTACGAAATTTTGGGACACTCATAAGTAGGTAGTTCAAGCCATTCTCATTTTCAGTCAGATGAGAAAACAGGAATGCGATTCTTTTTTTTTTTTTTTTCCTGACTGCCAGTGTTTTGGCTGTCTGCTACTATGAATAAGTGGCAGCTTTGGATGCTTAGATAACACTTTGACTTGCTGATCCATGCTTAGGCTTGAAACCCTGTATCTAAAACTTAAAAGTTTTTATCTAAAAAAGAAATAACAACATGGATGTTGAGTGCCTTTACATTTCAATGTCACTGAGTGTGTGATCTGTAATTCTGTTGCATGAAGCTTTGGGGTCACCGAAGCTTTCTGCTTCATGGCAGATAAAAGTCCAGAGCTGAAGCAGAAGAAGGGATTGTGTCTTTGCCCTGTGGAAGCTATATGACGATGAAACTTCTTTAGGTCCTATTGAAACAAATGGATTTATTTGGTAAATGGAAGATCAGACTCTGGAGATGTGTGATCAGGCTGGGAAGATTTGAAGCCTCATGTCATTCAGTTCAAAGTTCAGAAAACTACACCGAAGTACCACCATTTAATCATTTTAGGACTCTTTTTTGAAGTGTAGGTACTTTGTACTTTATTCCTGTGATGAACACAGTGGTTTTCTAACTTTTGAGACTGCAGTGCCTAGAGGTGTTCTGGAACAACATTTGGCTTGAACGATGCAAAGTAACATGGCTTGAGGTCTTGTCAAGATTGTGTGTACTTTTGTGGCAAAAGCTCTGAATCTCTGCAAATCGTGGCTACAATTAATTCCTGGCCATACAAACATTAATAAAACTTTTTGGAACTAAGAGGTTGGTTCGGCTTTTTTTACCTTTTTATATCTAAATTTGGTTGTTTTCTATAAAGCTGAACCACTGGTTGAAAGCATTCCTAGCACACCAGTTCTGATATGCTTTCTTCCAAACTATTTTTCCAGTCTTATAATGCCCATGCAAAACAAAGTCTTTTTACTATTTGGTTCAGGTGATAAGTGGAGTTATAAAAGTAAAATATCCCATTTTTCATCACCAGATTTGCAAATCATGTGATGATACAGGGTGCCTTTGTGGTTTACTTGCTAGATGTCATTTGAATGAAGTCCCAGGCCTGGCTATGTTACTCTGTGACTGTGTGAATCACCTCTATGTATTTTAGTCATCTTCATTGTAAAGATGTTGAGACACTCCAGAAAGTTTTGTAGAATGCAAAAATAAAGAGATTATATTGTAAGAAGTATTAGAAAAATACAGCTATTAGTAATACTGGCTTATTATGTATGCAGTTAGATTTCTGTATTTTCAGATGAATGAGGTAGACATAAGCTTTTTGTCTGATACCCTTTGTTAGTGTAGAATGATGTATCGTTACTGTGCTATAAAAATGAGGAATGATATTTTAACAAATTGCAGCTCAACCAACCACAGTTCAGCGTATGCATAAACGCATATCAGAAATAATAAACTTAAGATTCAATGTTCCTTATCGTACAACTGATCTTGAAATCACTTAGGTTGTTAATGGTAACTGCTGTTTATAGGTGCTGCTGGCATCAGAGCACAGGACCCAAGCTAAAAGGTTTTAGGATGCCTTTGTGCATCTGAGCAATATGAGAGATGACTTCAATTCAAAAGATACTTCTGTGCAGCTGGTGTGCACAGAACTGTGTGCATTTGTCTAAATAATTCTGGTGTAGTGACTGAGCAAGAATGCTTCCCCAAGAGACTGCAATTGAAAGAAGAAACCATTTACTTCTGTGTAAGAAAGAAAAACTTGGCCAAGGTCTGACTGAAGCAGGAGAAGGAAGCTTTTTTTAAGACAGCAAGAGGGAAAACTGTTTCCTCTGTAGCTAACTTCCAGCTTAGTAGAATTTAAAGGAAAGAGGTGTGCTTACTGGCTTTCAGTAGGGACTTGAAATCTTTATCAGGGATTAAGTCAATAGAGAATACGTTTCTACCTACTGGGATTGCAGGTCATATTTCCAACTAAGTTAACTAAATCTTGTTCTTTCTCTTGCTTTGTAAAAATTCCATCTATATCCATACATCTTCCAGGAAGGCACTGATTTGTAAGGAAGCTCTATACAAGCAGTTGAAAAAAAAAAAAAAGCTTAGCTAAGGTGATGTGAAGGAGAAGAAAATGGGGACTGAGCAGATCACTTCTCTCTGTGAGAGAATTTTCTAAAGAAAATATCGCACATAAGAAACTCAAGCCTTCTGTTCATAATCCAATTAAAATCCACTTTCCACCTCCAAATGAGACTAGATTTGAAGTTGTTTGGTGACATTCAAAACAAGGTGCCTACACCACTCTAGGTAGCCATGAATCCACACTTTTTTTTTTCCCGTTTACATTTGTTTTTAAAATTCAAAATTGATTTCCTGGGATGTCTGTGTGTACCTGTGTAAGTACACACACCTTTATTAAGTAAAGCTTGGACTTTCATACCATACAATTTTGGCTTAAGCATGTATTGGTTCTCTGTTCCTTCCCCCTGCTGTTGAATTAATATTGGTTTGTGCAGATTTTTTTTTTTAGGTCATTCCAACTTCAGCTTCTTCCCTATTGCTATCACCCTTGCTTAGTATATATCATTTGTGCCATATGCTCCTGGCTCATGGGTGTAACCCTGCCATTCCATGCCATAAACATGTGGTGTCAATTCCAGAATAAACTACTCCCCCAATAAAGAGCTAGCTTACCAGAAAAAAATCTGACAAAACAGTAAAGCATATTATTACTAAACAAAAGCATCACAACAGTCTTTTCAAGAGATCCCAGAGCACTTGGAACACCCCTATTGGAAACACACAGTCTGTAAAATGAAATCAAGAGAAGAATGAATATCTCCCATAAAACCATTAAAAATAAAGCTTCCAAAAATACTCGCAGAGGCACTGGAAGAGCTTCATCCCAGGGACCATATGCTGTGCTCTTTGCCTGAATCTCATCCACAGGACTCTCAGCTGAGAATGTTTTTGCCTTAATCCAGTCTTGACTGATCCAACAATGGAGTTAAATAAGAAGTATTAGTAAATAATCAAGCAGGGCATGAGGTACAGCTATGCATAAAGACTTGGTGCTTTGAAATGCTGAAGAGTTCAGTAGCAAAATGAGATAAGCATAATCCTGCATCCAGAAGAAGCCAGAACCTGACAGTGATTTTACCAAAGTATTGTGATTTTTGAAAAGCTTGAAAAGAGGAAGTCAAATGGGTTTGATGATCAGACACAGTTCATGAATGAATAAAAGAAAGAGAGCTATTTCTGGTTGTACTTTTTGCAGAGGAGAAAGCTCTTCATAGTCTTTGCCTTTCAGGACAGAAGTACCATTGACAGAAAGATGTTGCATTCTATCATTAGATGTAATAGAAGTGTGACAACTTTGTTTCCTATTTGTGTCAATGAAAGCAGGACAAAAAGCTCTGCTCTCCATACATCATTTGAAGAGTTGTTGCTTTTTGAGTGTGGGATTCTGTCTCTTGCACAGTGGAGCCTTTGTCACAGAGCGTGCTGTTTCACATGAGATCTGTGAACAGAGCTGTTAAACTGTGATGTACGAAAAATACATACCTTGATGTACATGTTTTATAGCTATCTTGAGGGCAGATGATATCCTGGTGAATCCTTTTCCAGCTATTTCTGTGTTTCATTGCACAGTACACATGCTTATGTTTTAAATATTTAATTATACTGTTTTACTGTACTATTATTGGTTTAAATTAGAACAGAATGGGAGGGCTTTAGTATCCCAAACACAATCTTTGCAGCTTTGATTTTTACATTGATGAAAATGGAGCCACAACCACGAATGTCTCTTAAGGAACAATGATGCTCCAGTGGAGGTGCCTTTATCAAAGGGAAAAACATCTCTATCAATATCTCAGAAACCTTTATCATCCCTTACTATTAGCAAATGAGCCATCAAGTCTCAAATAAAAAATAAAAAATGCAGAAGACAGATGTGTGAGAGCTCTTAGCCCAACAGGCATTCCCTTTTCCTAATTAACATCAATCACATGGATATTAATTCTGTTTTTGTAATTGGCAGAGGTGTGATAAGATTTATTCATGTCTTAATGGGAGATGAAGTTTGGTTGAGCTGCTCTTCTCTGCCTCCTGGCCCTCATCTCCTCTGAACCGCAGTTCCTGTAGGTAATGACCTCTGCTGTTGATGTTGTGGGATTTGGTGTGCCAGGATGATGCAGCACCCTGCTTGTATGCTTCTGTAACCTTGCTTGCCTTCTAGGAGTAAAATAATAAGTTTTCAACCAATCTATTCTCTTGCTACATTCAGATCTGTTAAACAGCTTTGAAGCTTTAATCTGTGCCAGAGATATGTTGGGAGCAAAAGTGGAAGTTTCCTTTGGAAGCACTGGATGTAACATTAGTTTGAGTGGGGACAGAGAATAACATCTCCTAAGCAGTAAGAAAAATTCTGAAGGGCAGTGATGTAGGGTTGCGCTTCTAGATCTTCATTAGAGCTGTTGGTCCAATCACACTCTGGAAATGGCCTAAAGAAGGTCCAAAACTCATACAGCGTGGCATACATGTGTGTGTTTTGAGGTGGATAGGCAAACAATGTTCATACCTTCAAACCCTGAAATGTCAGAGTAGGACTCTCTGTCCGTTTCAGGAACTGTGGGGAAATCTTAAAATCATACCCTGGTTCCTTTCTATTGGTTACTATTTTCTCCAGTGTTTGTGAAGTAGAAGGTATTTAGCATTTGCTTCTTTTTCAGTCTATCCTTATTTCTTGGTTTTGGCTTTCCATTCTTCTGCATTCCCTCAGAAATGCTTTTCCTTGCATGCTGATGATGGCAATGTGCTCCAATGGAGGAAGGATTTTCTGAACACTTGGGTGTTATCTCTGCTGCGTCCTTCCAGATGGCTCAAAACCCTGGACGCTGCCATAAGGTATTTTCAGAGAGGAAATTACTTCACTCACTCCAGCTTTTTTGGTAGCGAATTATATCTCGAGTTACAAGCTGAGAATTGGCTGCCCTGAATTGTTCAAACATTGATCTTCAGCTTTTTTAGTTCTTATTCCTGTGGAGTGCAGCTACTTTGCTGCCTCATGCTGATAAACCCTTTCCACATAAAGGACTCTTAACCTGAACAGTCACTTTCTTAGAGATGTACCAAACAAGCTTTGCTTAAAATATTCACATTTGGAAAAGGATCAAAAAAACCCCAAACCCTCACACACGGATTTTAAATTAAGAGTCGTAGGAATGTGGATATGGAGACAATGAGAATATTTTTCTAGTGCCTTGATAAATTAGCACTTCCAGGCTGTGGTGTTTGGTCCTATAGCACACAAAACTTGTCTGCTTGGTAATGCTGATAACCCATAGGGTTATAAAAGTTTTCTAGGAAATAATCTTCCATGCTGTAGAAGGGAATTCTATAATCCAGACAATTCTATTTACTTGGAATAGGGCCATGTTGTTCTGCTGTCCACAATATTCCATATTATGATTGAGCTTAAATTTTTGTTCTAGATAGAGAATAGAAGCAGTTACTGAGTAGCTCTTCCCTTATGATAGAGCCCCACACTAATATTGGAGGTTTCACTGAAACACTGTACAGCTAAGAGCATATTTTTACAAGTGGATACAGCGTGGCCTGAAGGATGTGCTTTTAAATGACAGAGAGAAAGGAGGTACTTTCTGGCTTATGAATTGGGGACCATCAGCTTAGGCAAAATTCCCATTTCATTCATGGATGAATGGGGAATAATTTTTGTAAGAGCATAGTATGAATCAAATGTTTTTCTTCTCACTGACAGGACAATCTTTATAATTACAGATGGGCCATGCTTCAGTTGCCTTACGCTTTCAGCAAATGACATTGAATATTAGTGATTCTGCTGTATCTGCAGGAAGACATTTGAAGCTGCAATTCTGCAGAATGACTGCATATTCTGGAGTCTTACACTGCTAAATTGAAGCCTTTCTGACTTGAAAATTAGATCCCTAGTGCTGTGAGTGGTGCCAGTGATTATTTTTACCACAACAAAATATGAATAAACTTGTGACAGTGTTTTCTGTCATATATTGTCTGTATTTATAGACAACAGCTATTTTAGTATGAGATATGGGGGGAAAAGTGTTTTGGAACTTCTAGAAAATGACGGTATGTGACAGAAAGGTAAGGCTTCGGGGCATTGAAAGGGATGCTTCTAAAAACAATGATGTAGTTGTGGGAGAGGCAGGCTAGATAATGTGAAACTCTTAAAATGACCATCCTCCAAAGGAGTTGTGGGAGAAGAATGCTCATGTGGACCATCTGTGAGAGAAGGTAGTCTGTGATGAGTCTCAGAAGAGGTGCTCCAGTGCAGGGAGCACAGTCCAGGGCCACAGGGCAGGGAAAGGGAA
This sequence comes from Scolopax minor, assembly GCA_028566535.1. NCBI lineage: Eukaryota > Metazoa > Chordata > Aves > Charadriiformes > Scolopacidae > Scolopax > Scolopax minor. The sequence continues at coordinate 8,555,851 of JAOXNG010000021.1, forward strand.
TATGCAGGGATAGGCAGCAGGAGGATGATGAGTAAGAAAATTGATTGCTGGTGACAGAGACTATTGCAGCAGGAGCAGCACTGGGCTAGAGCTGTGTATCTGTCAGCAGGGACCTTTGACCAGAATGCTGGATGTAGGGGGCTGAGCAGATGAGAACAACTTCAGTATTGACTTTGGACTGCAGCCTTGATATCTTTGTAGAGTGAGGAAAAGTTTGGTTTCTGTCTGTTTAAAAAAAACCCAAGCTATAACCTCTTATTTTACAGTTCACCTTTAAACCCTGGAAAATAATAGCATGCCTCTTCTTTTATACTTTATTATAAACTGTGGAAGTACCATCCTCTCCCCCTTTTCTGGGTCTTTTTTATGTTAGAGCCCTCTCCTGTGAACAGACTCTTACCCAAAGCATGGGGAGCTCCTTCTCACCTGCTTGCTTTACCTCTGCCATTGTATATTCTGGGCTCTTTATCCTAAGCTGCTCAACTGCACCTTTCATCCACCTGCTCTCTGATGGGTGATGTCACGACAGGAATATCGAAGTGTGTGACAGAGCAAGAATGTGGTCTGTCTTACACAGAAATAAGGTCTGTTTTCCTCTTCAGCCCCTTATTTTTGTTTGCGCTTCTTTCCACACAGTAAATTTGTTTTAATTAATCACCTGAGTCAGTGAAATCTGATATTTATTTGTTTTTTTTTTCCCCACTAGTGGTGTTCTGCCCATGTTGATGGACATGGGGTGGAAGAAAGGATGTGTGAGTGGGTCCTGGGCATGCCTGCTGATTCTTCTTGCAAGAGACTGTTTTGGCTCATCAAAAGCTGGAGCTCCTGAGTTGTAGTTTCTGTTTCCCAATGTG
>JAOXNG010000021.1:8593230-8605310 GCA_028566535.1 Scolopax minor
AGGTCACTGCCTCTTTGGCTCAATTAGGGTAGAAACTTAAGCTTTGCCCTGCACTTATTCGGAGAAGCAGCTCTTGTTACAGATTAGTTCTAGCTTGAGTCCTGCACTCTTGTAATACAGCTCATTATTGCTGATTTTAATCACAGTGGGGTGGAACCAGTTTCCTTTTTCTCATTCAAATGTGGTGGGCTGTGGAATCGGGAGTGTCGCCAAGTGTTTAACTGACTCACACAAAGCAGAGTATCTGCCCAAGTCCCTGTTATTAGGGCTGTGTAAGCGAAAGATAAGGAGATGAACATTTGGGCCTGACTGTGAATATTGCAAAGGAAGGATCCTAATTTCAGTCTTGGCTAGCCAGTATGGCTGCAGGTCATGAGGCTGGATGGCAGCAGCACGTCACTCCCTCTTCCTCCTCATTGTCCTCGCACCAAGGTTGCCCTGTCAGCCCGATCCTTCATTTCTGGATGTCCTCCAGATGTTAGGAATCGAGTGAAGGAATTGCTCCTGCCTTGTTCTGCACCAAGCTGAACTACGTGTTGTAGTATAATAATGTTGTGGTCCACTGGCTTATTTTGGAGCTAGAATCTCCAAAATTTTAGTATTTAGAATGCTGTTTGAAGGGTATTGGTATTGTCTCAGTTTTGTCATTGATACCTTATGTGCTGCTGTTCACTTGTGTGATTGGTGTTTGAATTTCAGGTCTTTTCTTAGTAATGTATCTTAGTATTTTTAATTAGCAGCGTTCTCTTCTACATCCTTTCCCCTATAAATAATTGTTACATGGGACAAAACTGAAGAGATGATTCCTGCTCATACATGGAGTCCTCTGAGAAACGGTTAAATAGGATTTGGTGTGAAAGTAGAGATAGTCTGAGCTGTATTAATTGTGCAATTAACAGTGAAGGTTCTTTTACATACTACAAGTATTAAAACAGGAAAGTCCATGCCAGATATGGAGGTATAGATTCAGCTCAAAATTGAGTTTTGCTTCCAGGAACAAAATACTCTGCATAGAAGATGTAGCCATTGTTGCTGTAAACACCTTTTACACAGATATGCTTTTTTTTTTTGGTATAGTATCTGCAGTAATAGGGCATTTAAAAGTGGGCTTCATCTCACCTAATTCTTGGCATCTAAAAATGAAGCAGTAAGGTGTCTCTGCCCTCTCTGTGACAGCTGAGGAGAGGCAGGTATGTCTGCTGGTGATTCATCCCACCCTAAACGTGGTGTCTAAGGCAGATGAATTCTTCTCCAGTAGTGAGCCATTTGACCTTTAAATGACAGCAGCTGAGATAGGTCCTGGCCATAATCAATAGGAAGCAGAGGTTCTCCAGCAAATGTTGAGTCCTATCAAACAGGTGGTTGTCTTACAGGGGTTCTCTTGTCTCTGTTACTACTTTATTACAGTTGCCAGATTACCCCCTTGCTCCCCAGAACTTCCTCTCTGAGTTTCCTTGTCTGCCTCCAAGCTCTTTCTGTCTGGGTTAAAGAGATATGTAATAAAGAGGAAAGGAAAATAATTAGGGTAGTTCTTTTGTTTGGGGTTTGATTTGTGTGGCTTTTGTTGTGGTTTTTCTTTTTAATGAAAAGTGAGCTTTCTAAATAAGACAAAGAACTTTGTATCCCCTGATTATTGGTTTTATAAGGAGCAAAAGAAAAAGCAAAGATCACTCAATATCTTAGATTAGAAACTGGTATCTCGGAGACTCAGTGCACAGTAAAAGTTGCTTGGCCAGTAGGTTTTACTTAGCAAGATGAAATTTCTCCTCAGAGCAGAGGTGAGATGTCTCAGCATTGTGGAGGACGTGCTAGAGAGGTAGGGGCTCAACTCGTTATTAGGAAGAAATGTCTTATTTCTCTGGAGTGTACCAGTGACCCCATCTTTGCTTTCATTGCTAAGGACACAACAATTCAATCCTAAGTAGAAGCCTAATTGAACAGTCCAAGGAGTAATCAATATTAAACCAAATGTTCTTAAGAGTGATCCATCAGTTTTATTTTTAAGAAGCTGCCAAAGTCATATCTTTAAATGCTTCTTTTAAAGTGATTTACACAAAGATCTTTCAGCTGGATTTTAAATCAGCACCTGCTGAAGTATCTGTGTCCTTCATCAGAAATTAGTAGCGTTGGTATTCTGAAACCCAAAATGACTAGGGTGACATCTACTAAATAAATTAAATCTGCAAGGTTGAAAAATATTATTTAAATATTTTTAAAAACCCAACTCTCTCATTTTAGCTAAATCCCAAACTCTCTATGGGCCAAGGTTTCAGCGGGTATCAGCTGATTTATGCCAGCTAAGGCATCTATGAATGTAATTGAATTCTGAAATTTCTGACTTCTGAAAAATTCTCACTGTTGGGCCTAGAAGACTGACATATTAAGCAATTCTAAGTAGGGGTTATGGAGGATGGAATCTTTCATTACACTGTAAAAATTTTGTTAGGAAAAGCGTGAAGAAAGACAAGACTTTTTTAAAAAATGCGGCCACAAAAGATGAGCAGCAGAAGGTGTAGGTGCCGGTCTTTTCCTCATCTTTCTCTCCACCAGGTATTTTTTTCTTAAAAGTATCACATTGCATACTATCAGAATCTGACCTTGTTTTCCATCTTTAGAACTTGTCAGATCTTTTTGTCAAGGAGGCAGGACAAGGACACTGGTCTGAGAAAAAGGTGATGCTCATTCCTAGCTTTAACTGCTTCTTTTTTCTCCCCTCTTCTGTATACATTTCTGAACATGGAAAAGAATTTTAAAGCACAATAGTGCAGCAAAAGGTGATGTTGTTAACTGCTTCACTTCTTACCAAGGCATGAAAGAACATTCTTTCACTTCAATATTAGCATTTTTCAAAGTGCATAGCAGAAAACAGGAGAAAAGGACTGAAAGACATGCAGATCTTTAAAAATGTGTAGCATAAGGATGTTGAATGTCTCTGGGAATCAAAGAGGAAGAAAAGCAGTGGTTCAAGAAAGTTGCTGTGGTGGCAGATGCAACCACAGCTTCTCCACTCAACTATTCCAATACTGTCCTGGAGTTCCACAGATGCTCCCACTGGAGAGTGGGACCTATGGGACAGATAAAGGACTTTGTTCTACTTGATTTTTATTGCCTCTTTGAAGGACAGGTGGCATTAGAGGCTCATTGTGATAGTAGCAAGTGGAATCTCAATTAACACTGATTTTTGATGTTCTGGGCAGCAGATGTTGCGCCAAAGGGAGCAGAGAGGGAAGTGGTGTTGAGCACTGTGCCCAAAGATAGCAAACTATGTATGTACACTGCTGAAATCTTGATTGCAAGAGTACTTTATTTTCTGAGGCACCTGCACATTCAATAAAATTATGCCTTTGGTTATGTCTTGCAGATGAAAAACTTTAAATCATTTGGTAACAGCTAACCATTCACTTTCAGTCATACTTTACATATGCCTCATATTCTCATGATTTTTTTTATTGCTTATTCTTATGTTTTACCATAACTGTAAATATACCTCTTGACTTTCCAAGTGTCCTGGCAGTTAATATGCTACTGTACATATGAGAGACATTTTCATAAACAAATATTTACAGCAAGTCTTATATTCTGCTATATCAAGGTCTTTTATATTTACTTTATTTGTTTAAATTCTGTTCAGAATGCATTCACTGGGACGGTGGTTGGAGATTAAAGAAATGCATCTGGGGAAATAAAGAGCTAAAATCTGCAAATCTGACAGTGGTACACATCTAAGAGCTACTGCAGTTTTGACAATGGACAGTGATGAAAAATTGTGTGTCCTTCACTATATATTTATCCATTTTTCCTATTAGTGCGTGCACAGCTATGAAACTAAGGGATCATTGTTTTCACTTGGGCTTTTAAGAGCTCTTCTGATATGTGAAAGCAAACAGTATTTATGGTAACAGTTATTGTAGCCTGTTGTAATCCAGAACTCTTTTGAAGCAGTTTTTCTTTCTGAATTTCTTTATAAAATCAATTGGTTTAGCATGTATTTATTCTTCACATATGGAAAAAGAGAAGCGTCTTACAGTGAAGTAGAATCAGGTAACAGATCCTGATCACCAACACAAGAATTGTTGGACTTTCCTTTATTTCAAGCCACATATCCATAGAATTTCAAAATTTTTACCAACCACACACTGATACTTGTTAAGTTTCTCCTCACCTTTGTTCTCTCTTCTGAGCCAAGAGAGATCCCAGTCAAGAGAGATTTAATGCTGCAGTCATATTGCCTTACTGAAGATGCAAAGTCCTAGGAAAGCATTATTAGGAAACATGATAAGCCTCATTTAAGGATATATGAAAGTACTTCACTTACTCAGTTCCTCCCCCACCCCATGCTTTTCAGTTCCCAATGTTGTCTTAATATGGGCAAAATAGGGCATCTTACTTCTAGAGATGGCTGCCCCACCAGCAGGAGATATAGTTTCCCCTCTTGGTGCTCTTCGTTCCCCATAAGTGGTTGGAGGCTTTGAACAGTCAAGTAACTGCTTGTGTATGTTTGAGGAGCATGGAAATTGGAGCCTAATGACGTAGCACATTAGTGAAATTCATATGTATGTACAGGCAAGAGAGACTGAAATCCTACGTTATTTCAGTGCCTATATTATCGTGCAGTTGGGGAGGGGGTGCCCAGGGGGTGGAGATTGATGATATTTGCTGTTGGTTTTAACTGCTTCTGGCTACCATCGCCCATCGGTCCACAAGGACAAGTGCTCTATGTGTGTGCTCTGTCATTTAATGCTAACAAAATTTTTGGACTGGTTATTTATTTTGCCTGATCTAAATTCAGGACATGTTACGTCCTTGATGACTACTGCTTAGACAGTAAGTGACAACAACAAGCACCCAAGGAGGCAGATAAGCAGTCAATCTCCATTATCACAGGATGGCCGTACCGTGTGTTTTCAGATGCTTCAGATGGAAGCTGCTGAGTCTCAATCCTGCTTTTTGTGGCTCTATGGAAAACAAATTCGTCCTGTCTTTCTATATCTGTGTCAATTTGAGACACCCTTTGGCAAAAAATCATTATCAAGTAGTGGTTATGTGATTTGCATAAAGTTTTGATGGGCTCCTTTAGTCTACAGGCTCAGTAAAGAGTTGATACGTGTAATATGGATTCTGCTGCACTGCATCTGCTAGCGTGCAACTAAAAACTAGAAAAAAGCCCAAGAAAAATAAGAGAAAAAAATCATTGGGAAGTATTTCCTTGGAACATTGGAAGGAATAATGCACGAATGTCAAGCTGGAAAATCCCTGGTCCAACAGGATTTTATCTCTGATTAAAATTTATCTTTCTAAATTTTGTTTCTTATTATAAATCTCTTAGTTTCTCAGCAAAGTAGGCTCTTTTCTTGGCTAAAAGGCTATTCTGTCATAGTCATGGACGTTTTGTTTAAAAGCTCAAAGTAAAAAAACCAGAAAGCTGGATTGATGAGAAGTCAACATAAATTTAGAATTGTGTAAAGCCTTGCTGTCATTTGTTGGAACCAGGCAATGGCTTTTACTGAAAAATACTGAAAATATGATAGATCGGTGATTGTTACTTTTGATTGTTATTTGATTGTTGTTATTGATGGTTACATTTTTTTTTTAACCTACATTTTAAACGTCCTCCAATGCAGTATGTGACAGCTAGAAGTCAAAAGGGCTTCTTTCAATATCTGTGATATTGCTCAGAATGATAGATACCGCACCATGAGGAATTTAACAGTAAATATAATGACACCTGTGATACCCATGATCCTAGCTTAACATGACTGAAGGCTGAAATCTTTAAGCAGAAGAAACACACAAGGTGAGCATACACTTTTTTGAATTATTAAGGTCAAAACCCGAAACTCACTAAATGGATGATTTACTCACTGGCTGGATCTGGAGTTGTTCTAAAAAAGGCAAATACACAGCCCAAAAATAGATTTCCTATTGCTTTTTTTGTTCCTATGTCTGTATCAATGAATAGATTTCAATTTTAATTTCAGTTTTGATATTGAGTTGTTATGTATCTGTGAACTTATCTGTGAAATCAAGCATGGCTTTAATGAGCAGTCTAGTTAGTAATGTTTGCAACAGTGGGGATTTAAAGAAAAATCATATAATTCTTGATTTCTAAAACTGTTTAGCTCTTACTCTTGGTGAGCCTACTTACAAAAAATTAAATCAGTTAAGCAGAAATTCAGTCTCACTGCTTCACTACTATCCTTCATAAAAACTCAAAAGATTTTAATTATTGTTTATGTTAATCTCTCGTGTCTCATGACTTTCTATGTCAGCACATACATATATGCATCCTTTTTCAAAATAGGCACGGTCACGCTGATGTTGAGTGACCTGTGTGTGCCATTTTGGGATGCTGGATGACAAACCCCTTCACTTGAATCAGGTATTTACTAAATACTCAGTTTTCTACTGGTGATTTCCACATACTTTTAACAATGTATTTTGGAAGAGGCAATGATAGAGCTCTTCTCTTTTTTACTTTTCCTTTCTGGTATGTAAAATACTTTTATTTTCAAGATACTCAGAGAGATATCCCTGAAAAATTAATAGGAGTACTAGAGTTTGGTAGTTTTGCATCTGATGCTTTCTGCCTGTTCTCCTTTAATGACATAAATTCAGTCCAGTTGCCTCTCTGTGTGAGTATGGTTGTCCTCACCCGGAGAAGGCAGGACCTACCTTCTTGCACCTTTGAGCACTCTGGATATAGATAACATAAATACTTTCATAGTTACTAAAATCTATAGTATAAGGAGTCTTCCAGCTTGGAAATCCATCTGTACGCATGAGATGTGTAACTGGAACTCCCCACAATATTTGTGTGATGAAGGGATCCTGAAGGATCCCTTTTTGTGAAGCCAAGAGCAAAGAAGAATTCCTAGGCCATTGTGAGGGAGGATGAGAAAAAAGGCTATTATCTTTTTTCATTGTTTTATTGAACTTTTCAGCATTTCCATCTGTCAGAAAAAAAAAAAAAAAAACAAACAACAAAAAAGTAGTGGGTAAGGGAATCTCTGAGGATCAGTTAGAATACAATGAGTGGTTTGATATTCAGGTGCAGAAACACATGCATTGTAGAGATTGTTTAATATTAAAAGGACATATCTGGAAATAGTTTGGCTAAATATATGTAAAAACTGATTCATTGCAGCATAATTCTCGTTTTGAAGACTGATGATTTCAATGTATTTTGAGACTGCAGGAATGCAAAAGTGAGTAAGTTCCATAATTATTTGGGGAAAAAATATCATTCCAGTAGTTCTGGAGAATTTTTTCTGTATGAGTCATTACTGTTCAGGGAGGGAAACTCTACCTTTCTTCATACTTTTAAATGAATTCCATCTTGCACATGCAGAAATGTTTCTTTTTAGGTTTCATTAGGGAAGGAATTTTTTTTCCTCTGTAAATAACAGATGTCTCAGACGTGTAAGAGAATTCTGTTATGCTGTTATGAGACAAAATCCTAAAAAAATCTGATTTTATTTTAATAAAGAGGGACTTAAAGTTTCAAAAGTTTACTTCATAGCAGCTCTATAATTAATGTAAGATATTTCCCACCACTTTTAACAACTGAAAACATTAATCAAAAAGAAAGAAACGAGCTTTTAGCATTTTCTCAGTGGCAAAGAAATGGCAACATTTTTGGTGTAAGTTAATCAAACACATGACATTGGCTGATATTGAGGAAGAAATTTTAGTAGTTTTATTAATTGCCAGTGAAATATTGGCATTGATGCGGTTTGAAGGGGTATTTGCTGAAGTTGTGGGTTCAAAATATATTTTTTTTTTGGTCAGGCTTCATTAAGGTGTATAAATTGCATTAATAGATAAGCTATGTGTAGTTCTTTAATTAGCTCAATAATGCCCATAGATAAGTGTGTGGTAACAGAGTTGTGACAAATCTTAAATATCTGAAATATTATTTAGGTTTTTAGTTTAAATTGTCTGAGATAGATAGACAAGCATTAACCAAAACTGAAAAGAAGAGATGAAATGTTGTAAATATATTCACGTAGCACAGAGAAATATTGAAACACCAATGAGGTGTGACCTCTGTAGCTCTTGTCAGCTGCATCTTCTTGCCAAGTATCCATGCAGAAATGTAAAATCGTCCTCCATATTTATTAAAACCATAACTTAGTTTGAAAAGACACATGTTTCAGGAAGAATGCGGAAAGACATGTGGCTAATTGTGACTAGAATATGTTAATATTTAATGTAGATCTACCAAGTACCAAAGGACTGCAGTCTGTTTGCCACAGAGTTTCAAAGGTTTATCTCTGCTTGCAGGAAGCCCTCAATTGAGATCAAACTTAATATTTACATCTGACATGTTGATGTCCAGATTTCATGAGGTCAGGTAAAAAAAAATATGCCAGTGTTGTCTTATTCCTAGAGAGAGCAAGAACATCCTTCTGGAGCTCCCAATATGAAATGACAGGAGAAATTATCTTCTTAGTGTATGCAGAATATCGGTAGAAGCATTAGTGAGACATTAAGGATAGTATTGGAAGACGAAAGAAAAAATACTTTCTTCTGACAATGGAGGCACATAACAAAGTAGGATAAGTGGAAATAAAAGGGAAGAACAGTAGCAGTGTAGGGCAGGTGAAGAAATTGAGAACAGGAGTGCTGGGGACCAGTTTTACCTAGAGATGTTCTGAGAAGCAGCATTGATAACAGGCCTGCACGGACCAAAAAATCACTCTGAACCCCAGTCTGATGTGCAATCAGATGAAACACACCTGAACAAAGCTGTTGGCCTTCATGGAAGGGGCTGGTTTTACACAGAAATGAAAAAGATTATTAATAACTGACTGTAATAGTCTCCGCCTATGCAAAGATTTATTTGTTCATCAAACATGCAGAATCATGAGATTGCTTGATTTAGTACTTGCTAAAACACTGGTTTTAATATTAAGAATTTAGAGAAAAGCAAGGGAAAAAACTAGCAAAACAAAACCAAACCAAGCAAAATAATCCAAACTGATTTACCAGTAATAAAATACTGATAGGTGGACATTTGCTGGCTTTTATAATCCTTTGGCATGCACACTGTTTCAGTTAATATTACAGGTATGTTCATGACTAAAGCAGGAAGAATTCTCATTCTATTTGAATTGGGAACAACAACCTGTTTCTTCTTCCTAACAGAGATCCCCCCCACTACATGAAGAAAGGAGTTACTGATAGTTGAACCTTAACTTCTACTATTTGGTCGTCATTGCCTCAATAATCATTCCTGCAGAGTTCAGAGAAGCTGCAAGGGGGAAATAAAGTATCTTTTTTGTTTGTAGGGAAGGGGAAATCTTTCTTTGGTTATGAAGCCTTCTCCTGTTGAAGAACAAACCAATGAGGATCTAGAAGATTCGGAAGGTTACGCTGTCACTAATTTTCTGCTTTTTGATTTTCAATGACGGCTGTGACACATTCTGATATTTCATTGAGTCTTGCCATGACAATATTTGACAAACCACATTTATGGCAATGTACTCCTTTCACGTTTTATCTGATATGGTTTCTACCTATCTTTCTAATAATGAATCTAATTTGATGTGTTATAGTTAACAAATTTATTTTAGTTATTTCCTCTTAGAATTTATGCTTACTATTTATTTGGTCACAGTTCATTGAATGTAGATGACTATGATGTATTAATCCATGACACTTTTTTATATTGCTTCCTTTAAAGCATAGGTTTCAATTTGGGTGTACATATTTAAAATGCTGAGAATAACACTTGAAAATTAAAGTGGGCTGGGTATCTAAAAATCATTAATCACCATTAATAACTTTGAGCAATGACTTTTGAAAGATACTATGTTTTATTTTTGGATTATACTAGTTATATGTGCCATTTTGTAATCTCTTTAAAATTGGGAGAAACAGAGAATAGCTTTTTAGATGGAAAAAAAAAAAGTTTTCCATATCAGATGGAAAGGTTTAAGGATGAGATGAAGATGTGATTAATGGACATAGGTATTAGTAATGACATTGCAGCCAGTGTAGCTCATTTAAGCTTTTATTCTAGCCAGTATTTAAATAACGTGCCTAATATTGAGAATGCACTTAAGCATTTCCCTGCTGGGTGTTTGAATCTTTGCTTGCTTTTACAAAAATTAATGATCTGTTCTGCCTTCAGCCCCTGAATGGGAAATTGCATTAGAGCCTGCTCATACAGTTCTGTCTTGATAGCATTAAAGTTAGATCACAAAGAAGCTACAGTTAGACAGTCATTTGCGGGGAAAGATCTAATGGTAAACATGGAAATTGTCCTAATCTAGTAAAAAAGATTCATGTGTTTTCTGCATGCATTGTCCTTGGCCTAGAAGTATTATGATGTGCTGTAAAAACTGCCATTTTGCTTGTGCTTTGGGCAGAAAAGAGAATTAGGAGGAAGGACATGGCATAATTGCATAAAGTCGTTCAGATTCACAGTCAATTTAATATTATTCAGTATCGTGTGTGCAGTGGCTGCTCGGCAGAAAAGGTGGTGGAAAAAGACAGGAAATCACAGGATTTTGGTGCCTGTACCTCAGAGCTGAGAGAAGGTGTGAGGAAAGGCTGCCAACCTGGTGTCAGGGCTGTAGCTGCTGCTGTGTGAGGAGGCACTGGTAAGACTGGTTTGGGACATCTGTTTGAACCAGCATGAGGCTGAGAAAAGGGGTAGGACTGAGACTGACAAACTTTAGGAGGTGGTGAATACAGGAAATGCCAGTCCTAGGGGCATTTCTCAAAACTAGTACCTGAAGCTGTTAAAGGAGGTACGTCCTTACCCAGGGGTCAGTGAACATCTGGGAACTTGTTGCCAGAGGTGGACATGGAGAAGGCCATATCAGCAGGACAGAGAGGCATTATGCACGTTTGTGAACAGGCTCATCATTGGGAATGGGCAGGGATGTGCCCTCCTTCATCCCAAAGGGAACAGCTGTGGATGCTGGGGCAGCGTGAAGGGATCCATCGGTGGCACCTGCTACCATAGACTGACAGAAGGAGTGCTGGGCTGGTGTGCAGTGTGGCATTTTTTAAGCACTTAAACCCAATTAAAGCAAAAACTAAGTCTAGCTGGGATGGATACTGTAATAATCTGTCCATGGTGGAACAGACCTGTGCCTGGGATAATGTTCTTACTCCTTAGACAGCTTTTCTATCCTAGAGTGATGGCTTCGACTTGTTTATGTAGCTTCAAATCTCTCTTTCCTGTGGGTCAATAAAATGCTAAACTGTAACAACTACTTTACCAGATGACTGTAGGAAAGTTGTAGGCAAGTGTTTTAGTTATGGACTCCAATTTTGAGGATGCTCTAGCATTTATTTGTCTCACATGATTATGAATTATTCTTTCTGTTTGGTCAGAAGTGCACAAGGCGGACAGTTACAGATGGAAGGCTGAATAAATCCCAATTCTCAACAAAACAGGAAAAAGTTTGCAAAGGATATTTTTTTTTTTGTGTCTCCTTAGTAGCTGCAGCCTCCCACTCCTTGGAAATTGCCCTTACATGAATGAGACTTTAATCTGCACTCCTCTGACCCTTTAGAGACATCTTCTACCCCTTTCTCAGGGCAGCCAAGGTGTGCTCCAGGGACCTCTGCCTGCCACAATGTCTAGATTTCTGTGGTTCTGCATATTTACCTAGGATATGGATTAATATTGAATGAGATAAAATTAACATAGTGAGAAGAATGCAAAGCCAGTGGGAGACTTCATGGCTAGCAAACATAAAGAAGAATATCAAATTCTAAATACCTTTGTATCAGCACTCAGTCAAATGAGAATAGAGTAAGCAGTGATGACAGGTTTGGATTTTGGATAGTCAGTGAAATTTCACTCTTCCTAATGCAAGATTTATTAATGCCAAGACAACAGTATCACTGAGGTTCCTTATGGATTTATACCTATGCATCCTTACCCTCTGCATAATTCATTTGCACTATTTAAATGTACACTCTGTAGTTTTTAAGTTTGGGCTTTGGAAATCTAAATTATAAATATACACTTTCAGAAGAAAAAGGAATTACAAGATTTATATATAGTGAAAAGGCAAATAACTTCTCTGCATCCTTCTGCTTCTCTGCATCCTTGTGCC
>JAOXNG010000021.1:8638902-8651478 GCA_028566535.1 Scolopax minor
TCTGCAAATATACGTGCTGAGCTGTGTAGAGGATGGAAGTTCTGAACTAAAAATGTTGCTTGCCTTCTGAATCTGATTTGAAGACACAGCATTTTTTAAATACTCGGAGTAGAAAAGAGATGAGGCCTTCTTTTTGTAAGAAGGGTTTTTGATAAAAATATTTAATTTTGCTTTGAACCAGCTTTATAATAGCAATGATACCAGTAGAAAAAATATTAATATGGAATAGTATTGAAATGAGACACACATCTGTTTCAATGTTAAAACAAACCATTAGGGGATAATTTGCAGGCCAAAGTCCAATTTTTTGCAGGATACTGAGGCTGAATTTACCAATGACTGCTCAGCATCCGAAAAAAAGAAGCGTATAATCCTTTTGTTCAGAGTTTGGTACTGAAAGCTAGGTTTTAACTAGAAAGACATCCAATGGGATGTATTAGGCTTTCACACATCAGGTAACTTATTTTAAATCTGACCCTAATTATAGGTGTTGAGTGCCTAAAATTGTGGTTCTGAGCTAAGCTCCTTTCTGGTTGTAACTCTCACTTCTTCCATTGTTGCTCCTTTTTGGTAATATTTCAATTCCTTCCTTTTAGAAGTGGAATTGGACAAGGTCCTCCAGATTTTTGCATCTGTAAATTTTCTTTTTGGTTTAATAACAGTAAACCATTTAACTTCTGAAAACTTCTACGTATAAGATGTCATTCATAACATTGAGATAGTACAGAAGCATAATTAAAATTCCTCACTGAAGTTAGTTACTTGCTCTTGAAAACTGCTGTATCTTCTTCACTCCAGAATCTTTGCAGGCACGTTACTGAAAAAATCCTCATCATTCCCCAGATAAGCTTTTGTGTTCTTGAAGCCCGTTTTAGAGTTGTATATGGGTGGTTTCAGTTTCAAAACAATGACTCTCCTCTGAAGGCATTATTCAGTAGGAGCTTTTCTGTTCTGTTTAATGGCAGGTGGATCCAGCCTATCTTTATTCTGTGATATGACATATACTGGTGGGACCAGCTCTTAACATCACTGCGCCGCTTCTTTGTTTAGTCCTAAAACTTGAAAGGTCAACAGCTAAACCTGCACATTCCTGGGTTTTGGTGCTCAAGGCGTTGAGCCCCTCAGTGTATGGGTGATGGCAATCTCTGCACCTGGCTGTGCTGATAGGCTGATGGGAAATTCCCAGCCAGCATTTTGCAAGGATGTTTTCAGTGATTTCAGAGTTGTGCTTCTCTCTATTGAATGTGACAGCAAGGTATTGAGGGATACCAGGCATCCAAAGCAACATTTTTTGGGTTAGCTGGAAAGCCTATGTGCCGATCGTTTTGTAGCATTTTGATTTAGGTTCCAGTAATGAACCCAAACCTCTATAGGATGCAGAGCACAGAAGACTGCTCATCCCCCAAAACAGCCTAAACTGGATAAATAAAAACTGGAGACACAAAAAATAAGGTCAATAAGCTTGAGTTTTCAAGATAACAAATGCTACAAAACCCTTTGCAAGGCAAAAATATTAAGTAGGAAATAAAGTCCAGAAATGGTCCCTTAATGTAAACAAAGACTAATTTTTTCCTTAAAAAAATCTAAAAGAGAAGAGGAGGCATTTATAAATAAACTGAAACTGACCTAATTTCTATTTATGTTGAGCAACTATGATATCTCTTCTAGAAAGAGTAATATTCAATAATGATTAAAACACGTAATTTTGTATTTTAGATAGTTCTGGAATACAAATATGTAACTACAAATATGAAACTTTTTTCAGGCAAAGGAACAGCTCTGACACTCATCTCCAGATGAATATTCTTCTCTGACTTGGAGGGGTAAAGCTCCTAGGGTTTGAGGAAGACTTTAAGGAAATAAGTATTTGAGTCCTGGTGTGTTACTGTTAGAGGTACTGTTTCCACTTGACAGCTGAAAGCACACATGCTCCTTGAAGCCTGCAGTCAGCGAGCCCTTGTGGTCCATTAGTATTTTATTTTCTGTGAAAACCCAACCACCACAATCCTGTTATTTATAGATAATAAAACATAGCCACTAAAAGGAGAAAACAGCCTTTACTCCTTAATCCTGCCACAGCCTGATCATTCGCCTGCCTTGGTCTCTGGAGAAGCATGTATTGCTTTTTGGAGATTTGAGCTAGGATCAGGTTTTCAGAGACTGCCTTTGCACCTGTTGCCTGAATAAATTCCCATTGAATTCTAAAGAAGACATTGCTGTAGTATATCTGCCAGGAGACAGAATTTTCTGTCAGGACTTTCTGCTTTCCTGCTAACTCTATATGATAATGTGTTTTGATACTTGTCAAAAATCTCCAGTTGATCATAGTTAAGGGGGCAACATTGAAAGCCTGCTTCAGTCAGGGAGAGACATAGCTTGCTGTGAGGGGATTTTCATAAACATACTGCTCCAGGCTATATAAGCATCCTGTCTCTCTTCCTATGGCCCCCCAGTCTCTCCCCCAGCAACTATGAAAATATACAGGCCGACAGCCTTACGTAGCTGGACATATTCAAGGGAAAGAATCTCAGCATTAAAGGGGTAAAGAAATAAATGTTCCCATGGCAATGCTTCTGGAGTGTGTGATGAGAAGCAAAGATCGGTCTTATTGTTACTGTCATATCAAGTGCTGTCAGGCCACATTCAGTGTTTTTTATAGCAATTGAAAAAGTCAATTAATCCAAAGGAAAACTCTTTTCATGCGGCCACGGCTAAGCAAAAGGCATCACGTCACGGGCCTGGTTTTGCTGGCCTTATTTAATATCTAGAGGCTTTTTCAAGAATTCCTTTGAAGAAAAGAGGAAAAAGTATTTAATCGTTGCTATCCTTAATTTTTTTATGAAAGAAAATTACATTCCATCTCAGATTCCAGCAGTGAACACACTGGAGACCTTCGGCATATTTCAATACTTAGAGTGAAGGGGGGGTTCTTTTCTGCAATTTAGATAAAGTGAAACAAATGGAGTGGAAAAGAATCTTTGAGGGCTTTTGCTTGATTTATATTTACATGAAAAATATTGTTTGGGGACAGTCTAGGAGTTATCTTCTATCCTACTGCCTTTTCTTTGCTCGTAGCTAATATTGGGCCTTATGGCAATCACACAGGGATTGACAAGTGCAGAGTTGTATTTTTTGCCTACTTTACAGCCTCACTTTGAAGTGCAGGACCTTCACCAAGCTGTATTTGCATTTTTAATAGCTCTTATTGGACTTCCATTACTCTATCTGATCACATTTTGAGCTCATATATTTCTTACGTAAATCCACACTTTTTAATTTATCCCTTTATACTTCCAGCACCTTGTGGCACTGAATTCCACAATATCATTATGTCTTTTCTGAAAAATAAAACCTACCTGATGAATTCAGGGTACAAGGTTAGCACAAAAGCAAGTTGGTATAAACTGAAATTAGAGAAACAGTCCTATCAATTCCAGTCAGACTCTTTGGGGCTCTCTGAAGAAGGAATGTGAGAAGTCAATCAGAACAATTACAAAATGTATTTGTAAGTGACTGAACTTAATGACCCAGGTACTTTCCTACAAGAAGTTCCCCTTTTTCTCTAACTTTTAAATCACTGACGGTACATCTTTCTTGCTACAAAGCGTGAAAAATTAGGGAGCACAGCTCCTGTCAACATTAATTACTGCTGTTATGAAGTCAAAAGACTGTTAGGAAAAAGGCTCTTAAAAAGCATTTGTAACTTGTAAAACAGGGACTGATCTATTGTTGCCATTAAGAGCCTCATATTTCAGAATGCACTATAAATCTTGCTAGTTGTGGAGACATATTATGTATAAGATATCCTTTTGGCACCCTGGAAAATTGCCAATTGAGTTTTAGTACGTTCCCTTCAGTCTTTGGTTGTGGACACAAGAACAGTCTCATAAATTACCTTAGGGCATTTTCATTTCCTGCCTCATCAGGATGACTCCTCTGCTGTATTTAGCCTTTCGATTGCCTAATTTGTAAACACTTTTCATGAACTCTGTAATTAATTGGCAGACGAGACTACGCACTGGCTGGAAGTAATTGAAGATTACTCTTAATTGTAAGAGCACACTTTCGGTGGATCGTTTAAAATACATATGCAGATTAGAGGCAAATATAAACAATAATTAATGTGGGAATGCAAACAGTGAGTCGGCAGAGGTAAGTTAACATTTCTTTGTAGGACGGCAGCAACTGCTGAGCAGTCTGGGCCTGCAAAGGCACCTGTTCTTCTTGTCAGGAAGATAGATTATTATGTAGATATAAGGAGATTCCAACTTAAACTTGTATAAATCAAATCAGAATTGGCCCCTATGAAGTTGACTGGTTGGAACTGATGCTTTTTATGTTCTATTACTTTACATGCTTTCCCGCGGCATCTCCTGGCTAGAGAGGTGGTTGTATTAGACCAGAAATCAGTGGATTTTTACATCATCTGAGCCAAGCAGACAGACCTGACTGCGTGGTTGGAAAAGTGTACATCTGATGTGCCAATGCTAGACAAACAATATAGAAAAATAATGTCCCTGTACAAATAAGAATATTGCACAGGTTCCTTTGGAGATAGGTTTGAATTCTTACGCCCTGCTAGAGCCACTGTTATTTTAGCAGGCTTTACATGCTTATGCTGAAGCAGTCTGATTGTTGATATTTTACCCATTCAGACTATTTGTTTATTGGTTTAGGGAGCGGTCTCCACCCTCCAAAAAATTCTTTGATTAAAAATCCTAGAGAGCTTCTTTCAATTTCAACTTAGCAGTGCTAAAAAGGATTCATGCTGCACATTACATTTGGTATTTCTGCAAGCATGGACACGTAGTGCTGTGACAATTTCCATGCTTTTCCAAGTTTGATTCCCTCTGAAATTGCTTACAGAAATGACTGAAACTTTATCTAAGTAATCACATTGTAAATATTTAAATGACACTTGCTTGAATCATGCTGTCAAATAGCTTGAGAGATGTTTCTGTGCAAGCTCAGCAAAAATGACTAGTGGTTGTGATATTCTGGTTGTTGTGTGTGATATTTGGCTGAGGTAAATTGGTTGATTTTAGCTGAGTTCTTTCTTTGAAATTCCTTATGTTTTCTTGGAAGTGCACACTCGGACACTGTGCTTGTGTTTTAGTCACAGCTTGTGTTGATTTTTATGATTTATCCACTGAGAATGTAAATCAAAATCAGAATTACGGAAAAATTACGTATTATAAGACTCTATTACACATTGGGTACATTTTCACAGCTTGCCCTCTGAAAATTTATCTAAGCTTTATTTTGGAGCTTTTTTGTATAAGATAGTGGGTCCTACATAAGAAGAACTTTTCAAGACTTGCAGGTTTTATATTCTGTTTTAAGAGAGAGGATGAAAATTATTAATTGGTTCTGCAGCTTATTGAACAAAAAGCATGTATTCTGACTGGAAATTAAGCCAGACACACACACACACTGAGGAAACCATGCTAATGCTACGTATAACGTGACTAGATAAATTCCACAAAAATAATATTCTTTGAAGAGTTTCTGAAGTAACTTTCTCTCCACTATCGTAAATAAGTTTGTTTCATAGAACAGGAGGTTAAAATATTGTAACTTTTCTCTTTTAGTTCCAGGAAAAATAAAAAAGTGACCAGAATTATCTGAACCCTTTTAAGTGTGATTAGTGTGTGTATTAGATAATATATATTTAGTATATATTAGACAGTATATATGACAGTCATGAAATTTGAAAATATATCTTAATTTTTTTTCCATTACTGCTGATTTCCTATGAAAATGTTATTGAAAGGCAGGGGTTGCATAATTATATAGCACTGTATATCCTCGTGGAGTTGGGCTTATTTTAAAAGCTGTTGCAATTACAACAGAAGCATTCAGATGTTACTGTGGAGGAAGGCTGAAGACATGTTGAAAAGAAAAAACCTTACAGCATGTCACACCCACTGTATGAATTCTAAAAGCAATATAGTTTCTTAAGAGTAGTTTGGGTTTGTTTGTTGTTTTTTAAACAAAAATATACACATTATATGGATCACAACTTTTTTTCCCACTTAAATGATATTTTTTACTCCGAATAGCTTCCTCGGCAAATTATTGACCAAACTGTATTGAGACCAACTAAGGAGCAGACAAATGTATTAAAGGATATGAACTGTAGTTAAATGGCAACATTTTACAGTGTTAGTGTAATAATTTCTTTTATATGTTCATTGGGCTAGAAAATATCTTATAATATGAAAAATGTGTGGTTTTACCTCGTCTCCTAATATGTTGCTGTGGAGTTTTTATCATAAAATGAATTTTTAGATTTGTATTCAATTTCAGGCCACTTTTATTAGATTATAAAAAATTATGAGTCATTGCATAAAAAGTTTGGATTACTTTTGATGAGGTACCCAGTAAAACCTGTTTGTTAGCAAATTTAATAAAAAAAATCTGAAAATTTATAGTGTTGTACAGATAGACTACATCAAGATTAAAGATAATCAAGAAAGATAAATTGCTTGATTTACTCACTGGGCTAAACTTAATAATTAACTATTTATTAATTAACTCTTGCCCTGTCTTTTACTCTGACATAAAAAGCTTAATTATAATCACATTTATGGATGTTTTGTCAGGTAGAGTATAATTTTACTGCACCTGTCAACTTGGAAAATCTAGTAAAATATATTTTACCCAAACATGTTTTCTCTTTGGGTTGGCTGGTTGCAAGTTTGAGTATTTGATATCTGAAATTTGATATCTGAAACCCAGGTTAAGTTGCATGCGTCAAATGATTTCAATTCTCTGATCTTTTTTCTACATTTATTTAAATACAGTATATTGTATATTAAACACAGTGTAAATATAAATATATATTTTTATATTTAAGTATAAATATATATATTAAATACAATAAATTGTAGTTAATTATAAACGTTCACTACCCCAAATATAGACAGTATTCAATGGAGTTTAGAACTAAACCATTGTCATCTAAGTCAAGTCACCAAGAGAGGCAAGACTTGGTTTGAATCCAGTGATGCAAGACCTTTCAACTAAAATGCCCACCTACTAATGAATTTTGTTACCTTTTGTTACTGTAGTCTCTCACCTCCTTGTTCCCCAGTTTCTGGAGGAAGGATATCTGCATTCTCATGATCTCAATACATCAAATGTTGTACCCATCTTGTTCAAAGTGCTTTATTTGATTTATTTATCTGGTTCCCTTTGCTTTCCGTGAAAGTGCCGTGGCTCGGGGGACTGATGTGTTATCTCCCTGGCTGCACGTAGGGTGAGGACTGCTCTCCTGACATAAGACATCTCATATGCTGCCCAATTCACTGGAGAAAGTTTATCCAAGACTCCTATTTATCTCTTGATAGATATGTAGAAATAGCATGTGCTACGTGCATTGGTTTGGGTTGAAATGATAACCAGTAACTAGCAATATTAATGGATAGGAATATTTCTGCAAGTTTCCTAAGTTCATGGTATTGGCATTAGTGTGCAAGTTAGGATGCCTGGGCATCCTATTTGCAGTTCTGTCACTCACTGGCATTGGGGAACTGAGAATGTTACTTATTGCCAATTTTTCAGGATATTTTTTCCCCCTTTTCTCATTATTTTCCTATCCAGCCAGAGAATTGCTGTGTATTACATTTGGGCAGTATCATTTTAGCTGTCTTTGGCCTTAACTTCTCTGTCCTCTTACCCCCTCAGATGTAACCTACAAATAATCATCCTTTGCTCTCTGCTGGAGATGCTTTAACATTCAGAAATAGTCAGATTCCTTTATAATGCTATTTCATTTCCAGGTTTGGGTTTAGGATGCACAATATATCCTATCAGGTAAGACTCTATAAAATTTTGGGTTCAAAACCTCATCATCAGGAAATGAGGAACCATCCTTAGCTTGCTCAGGTCCTTTGTGTTGATGGGAAATTAATCAACATATTGACAGCGAAGCTGGAATAAGAACTGTTCCAGTTTCAAAACAGAGTTCAAGCACTCTTGTATTATTAAAAAAAAAAAATATCCCAACCAATCAAACAACAGTCTGATTCCTACTGCACAGGCAAATAATATAGCAGGCTCAGCTCTGAGAAGCTCAAAAGAGATTTTTTTTTTTCTATTTTACTGGGGGGGTTTTGTCTTTTATAAACAACTGTAAAGCAATATTCCTTCCTCCAAGATTACAAATAATTTCAAAAATTCATGTTTTTGCTAGTAGTGTTAGGAGAGGAGAATTTTATCTCATGATCTAACTTCAAAATCTCTGCTTTTCTCTGAGGTGGCACTAGCAGTGTTGGCGTTTTCAGGATGTACAGTCCCAGGAACAAATTAACATATTTTTACAGCTTTAGAGAGTCTGATAAGCAATTCTTTTGTGGACTGCCCAACACACCATGATCTGCACACCATAGATGTCAGTCTTATTCTACTTCCCATTTCAAAGTCAGCAGCAAAACTGATGGCATGCAAATTGCAGACAGTGTGAAAAATGTTCCTGTATAAATAACTTTCCTGGTCAGTGTCCATATAAAATAAAAAACAGAAAATATATGAACATAATTCAGAGGATTACACGGCTTTCGTGGAATAATTTATTATATGGATTTCATTCTCTCATGTTTTTTCCCTCTAAGCAGAAGCTGCAAACAGTTTTTTCTTAGACTTGCTTACACTTCAAAATATTGGGTTGTTTGGTTGGTTTTGTTTTTTTTTCCATTTTAATGAAAGAATCATCAGGAAAGACTGGTTGAAGTGAACTGAGTGGAAATGATGGGTCATATCCAAGTATTCGGGAAAGCTTAAGTTTATAAACATGGGGTCAATCTACATGTTTGATGTTATTGTGATGACTGAATCTGCCTGATCAAATCAGGCTGTTCCTGGATCAGGTGAGCAGATGTTTAGTTACAGCTATTTACCTACCTGCATTAAAATTTTATTGGCTAATGGTCGACGGGAGAACAAAAGAATGTGGCTCAAGCAATTAATTATCCTTTAGATCACAACTATTTTGCAGAAAGGGCTTTATTCAGTGCTTGTGAAGTATAGCACACTTGATTGTTTTGGGGGTTTTTAGGACAATCTGATTTTTGTCTCTTTGGTTTCCCAGATGGTAGATAATCAGCTGTGGATAGTGCTGCAGCTCTAAGGAGGAACTTTACTTTTTCCCTCCATTTCCATTTTGAATTGCTCTTTACCATGCAGTGTGCATCTTTAGGCTTTAAAAACAAGGGATTCAGGTATAAGTATATGTATTACATTGTATTTCTTATGATGATGTGTTACCTGGTAGATACTCTACAGATGGTTTGTGAGTCATTGGTGGGATTTTTGCTCTGCTACTTTCATTGGGCCCGGCAAAAGTCACATTACTGCACAAATGTTGTCAGGTGCAGTGTGGACTGCCCTCAGCCTTCTTTATTTTCTATGTTTCAAGCCTCGTAATCGGAGAGTTTTTTAATTCCAAAATGAACTGGCTGTCCTCTTAATCAGTGTGATGACCTTCACAGCTCCCATACAGGAAATTTTGATTGAGGTGAATTTCAGAAATGTAATTTGAAAGACAGTGGTATCACCCTTTCTTAGTTGGTTGACCTACTCAGGGCTATTAATTTAATTAAAATCCAGATTAATTTTAATCTGCATAGGCCCATCCTCACATACTCCCATTCCTGAGCACCACACTTTCTACAGTTAACCTTAATAAGTACAAACTTAAAGTGTGTATCCAGGGAAGCAATCAGCTGGGTCTCTTTAAACTTGAGGTTTTCCATTCCCCGTGGTCTGATGTCGTGCTTGGATATCTGGACTTCCTTCTTCCTATTAAGTTCTGGGAGTGAATGAAATCAAGTGTGTGACATAGAGTACTGACTGATAAACCATGGACATTGCAGTATAAAATAAGTGGCCTAAAATTTCTGGAATTTTAGTTATTGCTCACTTCAATTGTCCCTCCTTCATTCTGATACTTTTTGTTGGGTTTTGTGTTTGCCCTTATTTTGTTTAAAAAAATAAAATTAAAAATAGCTAATCTAAGATGCTATTTAGATTCTTATCCAAAATCCATCAGAGACTTTCAGTTGGGCTGTAGATTATACCCAAAAACAGCCACAGGTGAAATTTGACTAAAATAATTTCACATAAAATATATGTCAAATCCTGCCCTTGTTGAGCTTAGTAGTAGCAGAACTGCCCAGTTCAGTAGGCCCAGGCTTTCAACACAAATTCATATCATATTTAACTTCCTGCTCCTCCCCCTTTAAAAACCTTATTGTGTTAAAATAAATTTTTTGATAAAATGTTAAGGTATAATAAACCATAAATACATTGTTTCCTTTCCTTATCAGGAAAGTGACAGGACTCTGTCCTGATTTCTACAACAACACAAGTTTTTCCTTTATTTAATTGCCAAATGATATTTTTTATACTAATAAGAGCCATGCCTGGCATGAAAAGACTCCTGAGTAGCTTTTGTTATTCAAGAACATGTGTTTCTTTTCTACAATCACCAGATTTATAGCCGATAGCAAAATTCAGAAACCAAGTAATCAATGGATTTCTCTACCTAGTAGTAATTGAATTCAGTTGATGTTCATGTTGACTTGAAGCCGTCTGCCCTGTATCTTGTATCTCCAAATGTATCTTCCCACACAGATGTCCTGGTATTGAGCAGTACGTTCTGTACTGAAATTTCCTGGAAAATTGCTCCTCTCCGCACCTTATATAATAATTGGAGGACAAAACATTTAAAATCTTACCTGTGACTAGCAGTTTACCATTCAGTATCTAACTGGTTTTTTTGAATGTATATAGTCTATCTTATGAGAAGTAATTAATATTTTATTCTTAATGTCCTGTTTATGTCTGCGTCTGTTTCTAAAGTATGATCCCCTCCTCTATATCTTAAGTTTGTAATTCTTTTAACTTCACTTTTACCTCCTCCTTGACTTTTGTGTAAAACAAAATAAATAGAAGTACAATGATTGCAGCTGGGCAGCATCTTTTAAGTCCTCCCATTTTAAAATTATTTTAAAGCTGTCCAATTAATTGTCTGCTCTACATTTTCCTTCTCATCCGCATGCAGGATATGAAGATTTTAATCACAATCCTTTGCTTCAAATTGTCTGTTTTAAAAAAACTATTTAGTCTTCTAATCATTCCATTTTAATCTATGTGGACATCAGTCTTTTTGGTCTGTTTCACTCTCTTTTGCTAACTATGTAAGGTTAGAACAACGTTTCATCATCAGCTGAGCTACTTTAGTATTTGTTTGAAGCTAAGAAGTGTTAGTTTTCCTCACCAAGTGACGTGGTTGGAAATAGAGGCCTGAAAGACTGGGTAGAGGCTTCTGGGAATGAGTTATGGATGTACCTTTTTCATTTCACTTGGCATTCATTGTGGATAACCACTGAAATTAAGTTTTATGCACTAGTGATATTGCTGACTTGAATTATGAATGGATATGATAAATGATGTAACTTGAACTGTAGCTGTGGAATACAAGGATAGATGTAAGATATGGCAAAAGTAAGGGCTTTGCAATAAACAGGAGCAGGGTTTAAAAACTGTGGCATAGGGTCACAAAATGACCCTTTCTGTCCAAGTTCCTCTTAAAATGAATGCAAGGCGTACTTCTGCCTGTGATATATGCTGGCAGTGAAGAATTAATCATACTGGGCCAGGAAGCTGTGCTGGTGGAGGAGAACATATAGCTAATTATTTATATCCATGGAAACTGATCTTAGACACCACAGATCTTCTGACAGCTGCTACAGAATCTTTCTGTTTTAAAAAAAAAAAAAGGAAAAAAGAAAAAAGTTCCTCTACTGATTGTTGCTGTTAAATATGAAAATTTAGGCACCAATATTAGGTATTAATTAGCTCTAGAATAGGCAAGTAGTTAGTATGAAACAATTGAATTAGTGATGTGAATGAGAAGTCTCTGGCAGGTAGGAATTCTACATTTAGGGTGTTTGGTCTATTTTGTTATTTTTTTTTTAACACTGCTTAAGATGGGAGAAAGAAATAAAGTGATGGGGGAGGGAGGCTGCAAGAATTACGTTGAGCTAATTCATTACTTGGAGCTAATTTAAAGTGATGAAAAAAATTCAGGGTATTTGCCTTTCAGGTTTTAGATAAAAAGCTTGTAGCAGTTAATATCTGGATCCATAATTAATCTTCTATTTTATCTTTTAAACCAAACCAACAACCCTCCACTCATTCAGAGCCTTTATTTTCTTCACCTTGACCCAAACACTTCCTTCCCCCCTGTCTCCTCCCAGTAGCTTTTCCCTTTGAGCATGAAGACCTTTCAACCAGCACAAGTGGTTTCTCAAATATGTTTCAGAGTTCTCTGTCTCCATTCAGCACAAATGAACCAAATTGCTAGGTTTTGTCCTTGTACACACCTTGTAAAGATTTCTTTGACTGAGGCAAAATGAAAGATGGCCTTTAGAATCATAGATAACAGTTGGGGTTGGAAGGGACCTTAAAGATCATGGAGTTCCAACCCCCCTACCGTGAGCAGGGACACCTCCCACCAGACCAGGTTGCTCCAAGCCCCATCCAGCCTGGCCTTGAACCCCTCCAGGGATG
>JAOXNG010000021.1:8711076-8732376 GCA_028566535.1 Scolopax minor
ATGTGGTTGACCTTCTGAGTCACAAGTGCACATTGTTGGTTTGTGTTGAGCTCTTCATCCACCAGTACTCCCAAGTAGTTCTTGCCAGGGCTACTCTCAATCCCTTCATCCCCCAGCCTGTGTTGATAGCAGGGACTGCCCCAACCTGCACTTGGCCTTGATGAATCTCATGAAGTTCACATAGGCCCACTTCTCAAATTCGTCTAGGACCCTAGCATGCCCCGGATGGCATCCAGGCCCACACATATGTCAACTGCACCACTCAGCTTGGTGGCATCTTGCTGAGGGTGCACTCAAACCCCCTATCTATGTCACTATTGAAGATATTAAACAGGACTGTTCCCACTGAGGGATCACTCAGTCCCCTCAGACCACTGAGGGACACCACTTGTCACTGATTTTCATCTTGACTTTGAGCCATTAATCACTGCTCTCTGCAAGTGACTATCCAACCAATTCCTCATCCACTGAACAGTCCAGCGATTGAATCCACATCTCTCCAATTTAGAGAGAAGGATATTGTGGGGGACCATGTCAAAGGCCTTAAAGACATCCAGATAGAGGACATTCACAGCTCTTCCCTTGTTCACTGATGTAGTCACTCCAAAATGAGATCCTCCCGCCTTGGAGATGAGAATAATAATAAAAATAGGACTTTGAAGGGAGATGAGTTTAACTGAGTGTGACTTTAAGAATCATTCCTAGGGAGAGGGGAGCTTGACCTATTCAAAAGATGAGGTTGTACATCTTATATCTGACTGACTCACAATACAGTAAGAACCCCTTAAAAAAAGCCATAAGCCCTTGTTCACATCAAGGCAAAGAAAGGATAATAACCATTAGATTCTACAAAAGGTGTAAAGAAATGCCACAGGGATGGCAGAGGGAGTCACTAATGAGAACAATACAGAAGAGGAACCAGAAACAAGTATATAAATACACTAAGTAGTATCAGAAAAGAAATTTGAGTGATTCTTCCTTATATTACTGACACCTTGCTCTTGCATTCATTTTGTAATTAATATCACAGTGAGAAACACTTTGAGACAACATGCAAATAAACCCCATCTAGGCCATTCAGTTTAACAAACTTTTGTAAGCAGAACAGCTTCCAGGCTTTGTAACCTTTAAGATACGTGTATTCAAATGGTTGCATTGAAGCATCTCTGCAGTGATGCTGAATTGAAAACCGGTCAGCAAAATCTGAAGACTTTTTTTGTGGGACTAATTCAATTGTGATCTAAGCTGCTCTGAAAAGTCAGTTCAGCTGTGGAGAGAAACGTGAAACTCCGGAGGCAGCGTGCAACTTGTAAACACCAAATATTTTCCCTAAGCCTGTTTGCATTTATAGCACTTTTTTTTGGTCTGCTTGTTCTACTCCCATTTGATAGGAATACCAAATGAGGCATCACTGTAGTTGCAACTATATGAAATGCCCTGTGTTCATTTGTCATGCTGCATTAAATTGTAAAGGCATTAATGACCAATACAGGGAATGGTATCATTAAACAGAAGCTTAAATAGACAGAGCCAAGAGATCATTAATGAAGCCAGTAGATAGGACATACAAACTTCTGGGACAAATTACCACCATGCCCAATTTATTACTGTATAAAAGTCCACGACATGTGGAAATAGCGTTGAAAATCAGTAGGGATGTAATGCTCATCTTGTTGGAAATTAAGGGCAGTTTGTTAAAGGGAGTAGCTCCATTACAGGTTTTGGGCATTGTTTTCCGTGGCTGGTCCCACGGGAGCCAGGTTGTGTCCAGCTCAACCCCTTAAAACTGGATTTTTAGGCTGTGTGATCTCGTGATACCTGGTTAAAAATGTTACAGTGTAGAGGTACTGTCTCAGAGGATAACTGGATAACCATGTACTATACAGCCAGCCTATAATCTCCTTTACAGCGTAGCTGTTTATACTCTTGTCTAATCTCTTACTTAGCTTATCGCAAATGCGCAGTCCTTAAGTAAAATGTGCTCTGAGGTTTTGTGAGAAGATCTGGATTACATTTTCCAAAACACTTCAGCTCTATTTCTGGAGAAAGCACTAGTAGCACTATGCGTTGCACAACTGCATCTTCAGGAGTAGGTTTTGGGATGCCAAAGCAATTTTACGGAGTGAAGGGTGGGGAGAGGGTTGCCTGCTCAGGGTGGAGTTAAGAGTAAGTCCATGGCAGGTGAGGAGAGGAAGAAGGGAAGGGTGGCAGGGAGATATCAATCCTAAACCAGCACAGAGCGAGGTGGATCTGAAATTTAGTTTCTCTCGCAAATTTAGATGACTTGCTGGTTCTCAGTCAGGGCCTTGTTAGGAGGTGGGATGGCTCCATGGCTGCTGTCCCTGTAGGTAAGGATAGGTAGTGGCTCTGATCCACGTCTTTTGAGGTACCACCATAGGTGGTAGAGTCACCATTCCATTTTTCTGTGATGGCTGAACAGCAAGTGTAGGTGCACAGAAAGTAGGGAACTCCTTTATCAGTTTGAGAGGGATCACATATACATCTCCCAGAGAATAACTCCCTTAGAGCCAGACTAAGGAGTCACATTCCTTCCTCCCACCACATCTCCTGCTGAGGTGGTGTTTCTCCCCAGCTGTGGGGACAAGTCTGTGGAGCCAGGCAGCAGGAAGCCAACGCAAGTGGGTCTCTGTGGCTCAATCATGGAGGTGACAGGTTCCCCCTCTCTTGGCTGCTTGTGTAATTTAAGCAGCAAAACCACTGCAGAAGCAGTGACATGCCCTGGGCATCACTGTGGGAAAGAGACAGAGAGACAGCTTCCAAATCTTACCAGTTGCTGCCACTTCTGCCTTCTACTCCACCTTTTTTGTGTGACCATGGACAAAGCAGTGATAGTTTCTTCCCCCCTTCTGTTGTGAGCAGCACCCAGAGGAAGCTGGGAGGGATGGGTGTCCTGAGTATGGAATATGCTAATTACAGATCCGTGAAAGAGTGATTGAATAAAATGCATGAGCAAATCTGCTAAGATAACCTAGTTTGAGGACCAGAAGTAGCACAACCCAATTAGTGTTGCTTGGGACAGAGTGGAGGTGGCCTGGGCACTTTTGAATTGCGATGAAGAATGTCACCATGCAGTGTCGAGGGCAACTGCTCTGTTCTGTGCAACGTAGATCTACCACCCTTGGATAGGTCACTGCCCTTTGAATACTGCTGCCCAAACAATGAGCCATTTTTTTGTGTGAATGTGTAACTCCAAATTCCCCCCAAGGCACATTGCAAGACTTTTATTCTCTCTCAGAATATCTTTTGTTTTACTTGGGTTGCTTGGGCACATAACCGCTTCTCAACCTCAGACTCATGAGGAAGGAGACTCAGCAGGCAGGCTCCAGAGATGGAGGACAGTCTAGGCCCAATTCACTGATGTAAATAATCATAAGGGTACAAAGATCTTTAGAGAGGGCTAAGAGCCAGCCCTGTGAGCAGAAAGACTTGTGAGGCTGGAAGGCTTTAGAAAAATGCTACTCCAGGGGAGCAGGCTTTTCAGCATCAAGGGGTATCTGCTCCATCCTGTGCTGGATGCTGAAGAGGAATCTGTTTTGGAGATGGGGAGTAGATAGATACCTTGTCACGGATGTAGCTGTACCTGTCGGCGTATTTCAGCCTGTTATTTCAGTCCCACTGCTGGTGCCTGTGTAATCCTTTAATGTGGTCGGAGCCAAATGCACTTGGCAAAGGATCAGAGGAGACTCTCAACAGTGGCTTGTGCTAACCTGAAAAGCTAAGGGACTGAGAAGGGATTGGCCTGAGGCCAGCACACTCTAAGGGTACAGAGCACCCTGCTGTTACCTGCAGAGCAGGGTTTGGAAATCCAGGGTCAAGAGAACTAAAGGCCAAGAGGTGGACTTGAGCTGTGTAACCACCGAACAGGCTAGACCCTGACCTGGGCTTAGCAAACACTGGGAATGGGCTGGTGTTGGAGCAGATGTACCCTGAATGCCTGAGTCTCTGAAGTGCTCAGGAAACTGAGACTGACTGGCAGGTGCACACGGACGTGGTGGAGAGTAAAGTGAAAACTTCCTTTTTGTTTTCTGAATCATTTTTTGCTTTTGTGTAAACGTTCATTGTCCCTGTAATGATCCTTCCAGAAGTAAAATTAATAGTACTTTTTCTTTCACAACGGCTGCTACTTCAGTGCCTCTTTGTGTGCTGTCTGTTGGTATGGAAACGTGATGCTGAAGCTTTGAGAGCTCATCTGCAGAGGCCAGTGTTTCCAGTAAGAGCCCCACCTCTCCTGACTGTCTCCAGCTGATCAGTTGTCTGCAGCTCAGTTCTGCTTGGAAACTGGGCACACACTGGGGCAGTGGTCAGGGATGAAGAGAAGGAAGAGTTTGAGCTGCTTAATATGGAATACAGAAGGTTGTAAGGAAAGAGCAGGGGGTAGTGGAGGAAACAATAATCTGAAATATGAAATACTATTTCATTTTCTCAGTTAAACTCCTTCAGTGGCAGGTTTTGCCCACTTTCCATACTTTTATGGCAGTAATACACATAGAGCAATGTTTGCTTTTGGTCTGCTCGTGCAACTGTGATTATAATAAGACCAGGCTAAGAATTCATGTCTACCTTTTTGATGAGAGTACGTTGGCATATTTATACTTTTAAAGTCAAATGAGTTAGGAGTGATTAAGAATTATGTTCATACGTTCTGTTGTATTTATTAAATCAATTTATTTGACTAAAGTTCTTTATCACATCTCATTATATAAATTTCTGTGAAAACTAGCCTTTGCTAATAATAGCCTCTGCCCCTCTACTTATGGATGATAGACATGTTTGTAGGTACCTCTGCCTCAGAAAAAGGAAATTATGTAAAAATAATTAAGAACATGTTAAAGATTTCTCTTTAGTGTAATACTTTCACTTAGCTGCTCTTTGACCTGCTGCATTATAATTTTTTTTTCCCCTGTGAAATAATAGCAAAGAGCTCTGGATAAAATAGTATTGTACTGCTTTGCCCAGTGCCTTTTTCAATCATGGGGGGACTTGATGACCTTTGAAGGTCCCGGTCCCTTCCGGCCTGGATGTTTCTATGATTCTATGTCATTAACGTGAGATCTTTAGCCCACTTGTGTAAAATTGTTGCCCAAATATTTTCAGCATGTCTTTGTGGAAGTACTTTGTCAGAGAGGTTCATTTAATAGAAAAAGTCAAAGGGGGATACGTCACTCATATCTTTTAATGCACTGCACACTTGACACAAATCCACAAAATGGATGGCCGTAGCTTCAAAGCATCCCCCAGTGGCGCGAGTAGCTTCTCATTCTGGTTGAATATTGTTTTAACATGTCAAAGTGTATTTGAGAAATAATATGATTACCCGTGGATAATGCTCTCGGCCTCGTTGTGGTGATGAAATAGATGCTCAGTTTGCAGCCCTCTGCTAAGCCTGACCTTTCCTCCTGGCTGCATTAGCACGTGTCCCGCTCATTACAGCGAGAGGCCATCGCTGGCCTGAAAAACCTCCAATATCCCACTTACTGCACCATCCCCTTTTCTTTCCCCTTGGCCTTCACCCACTGCCCCTGAATATCCTGCTCCAACGCTGAAGACAGTTGGCAGCATCGTAGGAAAATCCATCCCAGCATCTGGTGTTTGGCAAAATTTAGCGCTTTGAGTGAGCGTTGCTCCTCTCCTTGTCCCTCTTGTCCTCTTGTCCTCTTGTCCTCTTGTCCTCTGCCTCCCTTCATCTTACAGAAATACTTGTCTTTAATTCTGAACCTTGCGACGGTGCCGTAACTGAGGTTCAAAATGAGTCTGGCATATAAATCAGTAATAAAAGGACCATATGTATTCAGAAAAAGGAAAGTCTAAAAGGCCAAATCTTGCTTTACAGCTTGAAGCGCATTTCTTGAATGTGCTAATAAGCCTTTTTGGTGCTCTTGCTTTTTGGATGGGTGGGGGTCTGTCATGAGGGTCCCTGTCAACAGGGAATTGGGTTTATGACCACACCACAAGTAACGGTGGAGACTGAATCCTGATCTTGTTAAATATGAATTAATTTCATTGGTCACAGTGGAGATGTTTCAAACCAGCTCTAATGTAATGAAATCAGAATCTCATTATAGAGAGATTTAGCATTCAGCAACTTAAAAAGACAATATTGCTGCCATGGCTGGGGTAATCAGATAGGACTGTTGCTATTGTTACCCCACACTGCAAAGCATTGGCTCTGCTCTCGTGTTAGGTGCAGAACTGGAAGCCACTCTAGGTGCAATGGGAAGAGCTGGTACGTGATAACAAGGGCTAACAAGGTGGTCTTTATGAGAAACAAAGCAGATTTCTCAAATCAGAAGTAGTGTTTTACCTCCAATTCCTACCACAAAATATCTTCCAGGAACCCCACTGAAGTGTGGCCAGTATATGAGCGAGGCATTAATTTGTTTCCCATGTAAATGCTGCCTGAGCTAATGGAGGATCTGGCCAGCTTGGGCTTGAACTCCTAATGCCTTCAGATGCCATGGAACTTTTTTTTTGGGGACTAGGGCTGCAGTCCAGTTGATTTTACATGATGGACTCCTGCTTCTCTGCAGTGTTCACTGCTGCTCTTATAGTTTTAAGCATCCTTAGCAGAACCTACCTTAAAGAGAAATGTTTCAACTCTGCTTTTATTTTCTCCTCACCTGAAGTAAAAGATTGAATTCACTGTCTACAGGATGGAGGTCTGATTCTGATTTTACATCAGCATTAAATTAATTTTAAAAAAAAATTAAGTTAATTGAAATTAATTATTAATTAAAATAGGCTTCTAGTAAAGTGATAAACATGTAACCAGGGAAGGACTGGAATTATACTTTGGAAAGAGCGTGGGTTTTAGTCTGATCTCACGGCACTGTAAAGCTCCCTCTGTCTGTCTGTGTAACTAATTCAGCAGATTTCAGTGTCAGATCAGAAATAGTTGGATAATCTGACCTTTTGAATCTGTTCTAATTGGCTTCCTGCTGCTAAGCAAACTATCCTCTCAGACACGGTGTTCTTTCCGTTGGAGAGGCTTGTGTCACTTCACTGAAAATAGAGGTCGTATCCTCAGTTTGTGTATATTATCAATAGTTAATAGTGATGTCTGTTTTCTGACCTGGGAGCATATACCATATTGTCTGATAAACACGTTGCGTGTATGGAAATAGATAAAAGCAACTAAATGGGAAGAGATGGCTTCAATATGTAATGAGGTAGATACGCTCGGTTTCTGTTAAAATCTCCAGCGTGGTCTGTAACATCACATTATTCACTTCAGTGTTTGTTCTCAAGCACCAGGGCTCCTGCCTTAGCTGTGTGTTAATGCTTGATCAAGCCTTGAAGCTTAAAGGTTTTAACCAGAACACCGAAAACAACTTCAGCTAAGAGGTGAATCAGAAACTTTGATACTCTGGTCTATCATCTATGCAGAAGAGAATCTTTCAGCATGCACTGTGCATACCAAAGCTCCTTACAATCCCTGCAAGTTGGGAAGAATTGGAATTCCTTGATATTAAATTAATCTTTTCTTAAAAAAAAATAAATATAAAAATAGGATGAATGCAGAGCTCAGAGATAAGAAGTGAATTACTGTATTTTTGCTCTGGACAATGAGCTGTGTACAGAACCAGTGGATACTTGAGAATAGTTAATACTGCCTTCTTTAGTTAATCATTCTTTTTAGCTGTATGTCCTTCAACGTATTTTCCATATTTTATTGTTTGATTAACATGCCTTTGCTACAGGTGGCTGAAAACAAAATAAACAAAAGCACTCTGAGAACTGATAGTTTCCTTAGTCCTGCAATAACCCTATTAGTTATTGTCTGGACAGGTAATACTATTTTTTTTTTTTTTGCATAATGATGTTTTTTCCTTCTGCCTACATGAGCAGACCTTAGTCCCACAAGTGGGACTTTAAAAAGTACAAAGGGAAATAAAGTTTTGCCTTCTTTTCAATTGGGTTATCAAAGCCTCTTTCCCTTAAATGCATTTTAAAATTCTTCTGAGAGAAGGGGAGAACAGAATATGTTTTCTCTGAAAGGTGGTGTGTCTTCTGTTTGGAGTTTTGATCTGCATTAGTGGTTTTAACCCTTAGTCTTCTGGCTTTCCATTTAGCTTCAGAGAGGAAATGATGGCTTAGGTTTGGGGGCCACATCTCTGATAAGAGCATTTGCTGTTCCTACTGCAAAGCTGTTAGCTCTTTCTCTGCAATTTAGTTTAGGTCTTTTTGGTATTAGTTGGGCAACGATGTGACAATATGGTGATGCTTGCTCTTCATTTTAATCTGTGATATTTTGCTTGGGATGACAGACCTTTTTGCTGCGCCAACTAACTTCCAGATACCAGAAAATCTGGTGTGATGACTAGGAGGATGAGAGAGATCCAACTCCTGGTCCAGTTGTACGATTTATGAACTAGTTTCTGGAGCTAGAATTCTCTCATTTATTTATATCACCTTAGCAAGATCAGGGCTGTAAAGAGGAATGTTGTTAAAGCTTCTGGTGGACTTTTGGACTCCAGTAGTTTGCTCTGTGCCAGACTGCAGCCTGAGAGTTGAATGAAGGCTGTTTTTTGTGTACCTGAGAAAGTCACTGAACCTCTCCTTGCTTCAGTTGGCAAGGATTAATTCATTCATGTTTCAAAAATGCTTTTAGATTGTCATCTGGATGGAGTCATAACGGTGCAAAATGTAGACAGTGCACCACAGCCTACGGCTCAGCAAACTGAGGAATATATACAGCTGAATGCTATGCAGGTATTGCTAAATCATCTCTGTGTCCCTAGGGATTGTACTGCTGAAGTGTAAACATGTTTTTTTTCCCCTTTGAAATACCTTAAAAAAAAAAAAAGAATAAATTGTTTACTTGCAAGATGATTGTCTCTTTGAAAGTCTTCATACCCACATTTTACATGTTGCCAATGAAATGTGGTGTTACATTATTCACATATGACTTCTCACGTGGTTTTTTTTTTTTTCAGAAAAGATAAAATATGCTTAATGTATTGTTTGCAAAGTAAGTTTCCACCTCCTGGGTTAAAATTCTGCTTGAGTAGGAAAATATGTAAATACAATTGTCTATCATCTATCATTCCTTCTCATCCTCCTTGCCATGCTTCTGTGAATAGCACAGATCTGTTGATTCCTGTTGTATGTGGCTGGTTTAAAAAAGTGACAGTCCAAATGTCAAAGTTCACTCAATGCGTGCCTTTTTTAGATCTATAGATCCATTATTGTCTTCTAACCAGGGTTTTCTTTCATGATCTGAAAGGAAAGTATTAAATCCAGAACATTTCTGTAATTTACAGCAAGCTTTAACCAACTTAAATATATAGTTGGAAAGGAATGAATAGTTTGCAAAGAATAGCACTCAGAAGTGTGTTCCTGTCAGCGTTAGCAGACTGTGGTTTACTTAGGTTTTTGAGTTTTTTCAGCAAATGTTTTTGAATGTTTACTCTATTGATTGATGGTGAATATTTGTTTTTTGAGCTCTGTCCCTATGAGCTCTGTGCCTACAGGCTATTGATCAGAAGCATTTTATAATGGTTTTTCTACTCCTTGATTAGACAAACATGCGAGCACTCTGGCACAAATAATTGTGTGGGTGAAGCTGAGGCTTCGTTGCCAGGAACACTCTTTCTTGGGTTTTTAAAATTTTTCCAAAGCCTTCGGTCAGAAAAACAAGGTGACTCAAACATTTCAGCGACCCAACCCAAAGAGCCCAAAAAGGGCTGAAAAAGGACTTTAAATGTCCAGATAAATAGCTGAGGATATATTTATTTTAGCATTTTCCTTATTGTATTTAGAACAGAGAAGGAGATCACAAAGTATGTAGGTCCAAATGGTCACAACTGTAAATAGCAGCAGCATTAAAGGTTAATCTGGGAGAAGAACTTCTGTTTGTTCTCAATCTCAAGGTGTGAAAACCCCAGAAACCCCATTGGGTTGGATATCCCCAAAGGCAGGGGGGATATGGGTGGCACTGCCTCCTCCATGACCGAGCCCTGATGTCTGAAGGTTTTAGGCAGAAGCTAAGATAGATCTGTAAAGAGGAAGATATGGTCTGAGTTTTCAACAAAACCACTGAGATCCCTGTCATGCTGAGGGCTGGGAATAAAGAACAGGGGAAAGCCATTAGCTAAGGTCTCCTTAGAGCAACAAATGTTGCACCATTCCTTACGGTGTGTGAAAGCCCCTAGTAAAAAGTAAAGGACATTAGAGCTACTGAAAACATTGTTCAAACTCTGATCTGACTCCTTTAAAGCTGTCGGCTTTATCTCCTCAGCTCCCTTTGCTTCATGCAGGGGGTCAGGGAGAAGAGGAAGAATTGTGCTCTTCAGCCATTGAGCTGCTGGGAAACATCAAGCTGTCAGGCTCTGATGGGGGGGAGCCAGCAGAGCTTTTGAAGCCACGTAGCATGAGGTGGCATCTCTTCTCTTTTCCGTGGCACTGTTCTAAATGCCACCTCAGCTACACAGCTACAAGCCTCAGGGAGAGTGTGAGAAGGGTGGATGCCAACAGAACACTCCTCACATTCAGCAGCGATTGAGAGTGGAGGGAAGGGCAGGTCACTTCTCCTTAGCCCAGGTTTTATCTCCTGTGTCTGGGCACGTGCTCTCTGCGTATCTTTACCAGGGTTCATAAAGTGGTCGGTACTGGGAGTACTGCAAAATGAATTATTTATTTCACTTAATGCAGATCGTCATAAATTGTTTGGGAACTGAGAGAATATTTGTTCATATTTGTTTGCCAAAGGCTGAGCTTTGCAAATTATGCAGAGTTCTTTGAGCCCTCCCTTTCACACTGAAGGATCTGGTGAAACTAAATGAGGATTTTGCTCTTGAAATTGGTAAGCCTAGGATTCGGGTTGCATTGATGAATCACATTGATTTGGCTGCTGAGAAATTTTAAATAGGCAAATAAAAAATTAACAATTTGGAAATTTTTTTCCCCTGTTGTGCTGAGCAGTCCAGCTGACTGACGGGACACTCCTTTGCTTCCCCTAACTTTCAGCTGTGGTCAGGCTGTCCACAGTGGGTTTCTCTGTTGGGAGGCACCATCATTTTGAGGCTATTTTGAAAGTGCTTATCAAAGTGGACTCTGCTAAAAAAGTAGGTGAATAATGTTCTGTCAGTCCCCTGTAGAGAACAGGGGGCAAGAAGGCTGATATATCTGGGCAAACTGAGCTCCACTGCAGAATAACAAGCAGATGGGTAGATTTATTTTGCTTCACATGACTCACTGCTGCAGTGGTTTCCCCTTCATTTATTTAGCTATGTTTGCTCTCAAGCACATCTGTGCTACAGCCATTTTTCACCTCTGTTTACTTGCCAGTATAAGGCATATATCTATATATATGATACTCCTCTTGCTCAAACTGTGAGTAGCACTGAACAACCTTTCTGTCACGTAGCAGAATATACCGAGCGCTTTGAAGGTCCTTCAGTGAGACAGCTGTAGTGATCTAAGGCTTCGAGGCACACAGAGCTCTCAAGAACACAAGTTGAAATTCTGGTCTTGAGCTTTGCTTTTACATGTTCTTATTAGCTTTTTTTCCTTTTTTTTTTTTCTTTTTTTTTTCTGCCTTTCAGTTTTGAAGTCGCTGATGTAAGATGATCGTTCTTCTATGGTCTCTCTGTAATGACAGAAATTGCCAAACTTACCATAGAGAAAAAAGCACAGGCAAAACTAGAGAAACCAAAAAACCCCAACCAGTGAGTCAAAAAAAATCCCAAAACTTTGATGTCTCCTATAATGGCAGTTGTGGTGCTGGTTAAGAAGATCTTTTGGGACTTTTACAGTTTTGTGCAGTGGTCCCTGTAGGCCATTGCAGAAGCCAGAATTGTGGTTGCATTTGCCTTGATCATGGTATATATTTATTTTGTTTGTGTTATTCGTGCTCCAGTTCAGCTGGGCATTGCTTCTGCCACAGGGTACGCTGTGGAGCTGCCCAGTTGTGACCAGTTTTGGTTTACTGGGAAGGAAGCATGGATTCTACTGGCCCACTGGGGAGAAAGGTCGCAAGTGGAGGTGAATCAGTTCTGTGAAATTTGAGCTGAATTATTAAAATCTGGCAGCTGTATGCATCACCATGTAGTTAATGGGAGGTTTGGAAAAGGCTTTTATATGAATTTAAGGGTGATAATTTTTCCTTTGGCTTGTAAATAAGCTCGCACGTTGCTCTGACTTACAGCACAGCGATTCCTGGTTCTTATTTGATACATCTCATTATATCTTGTACTTTATTTTATATTTCTTGAACTTTTAACTTCTTCAAGAATTTAATGAATGTGCTTCTGGCAAGTGTTTGTGTATCATTATTGACATATTTCAAAGTAAGCTCGTTTCTCATCTTCCCGTTGCTTCTTTGAATCTCTCTTTTTTTCCAGGGAAAGAGAACATTAGGCCCAATTCCTGAAGGATGTAACCTAGATACTGAGGGCACGCATTTATCTGCTGTTTGTCTATGCAAAACTGTAATCCTAAATATAAATACTCATCTGTTAGTTATTTGCATGCACGCGAGATGGTGGATGTGTCCACACAAAGCTCCTTTTTTTCTTTTTTTTCTTTTGCTCTCCTCACTTTTGTTGGGGAAGAGCTCTGTGATGCTGAGTTACCGTGGAATGGAAAAGCAATAAAATAATATATGATTTTTAGTCAGCAAGAGAGTAACAGCTGGAAAACCATAATTAATTTATAGGAATTACACATCGATTTTATGTATTGATTATATTACTGGTTTATACTATTTTATTTCTTCAGTTTGGGATTTTTTTTTTGGCCTGGAGAGTACATGTTTTTGTGGGTTTCCCTTTCTGATGGCACAGTTCCTTTGTTTTAGGGGACTAGGAAAACCCCAGCACCAGGACTTGAGAAGGTCAAAAATTGCCACAATTTTTGAGGCCATCCTCACTGTATTTTATGGCTCATCTTTTCTAAGAGAAAATTATTTATTGAAAAGAATCTTGACAGATATTTCAGTAGCACATAGGTTGTGATGGAGAGCACCAATTTAATTAACTTCTTGTAGATATACCTGAAAGTGAAGGTGTTGCTTGAAATGCTTATTCTAAGAAACCTCAGCCTAATAGTCTCGATTCATATTGTTTACAGACAGAAGCTGAAAGAATGCTCTTTTGACCCTGGTGTGCTGGAGGTCTCAGATGTCTTGTGAACTTCAAGGCAAAGCTTCTTGAGGATAGACATTTGGTCTGGTATCAGCGTGACTAAGCCTGTCTGAGCCATGATGCAGCACACAGACTTCTGTGAGAGAGCGTGAGGACTGCCAAATTATAAATGAATAAATGATATCAGTGCTTTATAACAGCTAAGCCATAAAATAGGAAAACAAGGCCACTATGTGAGATAACTGTGATGTATGATACAGGTAATGAAGCACTAAAGCCTCAGTAGAGTTTGATTACTTAAAGGAAATCAATTAAACAATTTGCAGGGATTGCTAATGCTGTCTTGCTTTGGGGAAGCAATCAAAGCACAGTACCAGCACTACATGAGCAGCAGTCAGTTAGCTGTAGACAGTGAGCAAGAAAAAGGTCTAAATAGACTCCATAGATTATTTACACAGCCTTTATACAGTAGGAAAATTGCAAGTTTATAAAGGTGTTTTGTGGATTAGCTCAGAACACAGACATTCTCCAGTCACATCCCTTTCAGGCTGTAAAGAGAGATCTCTGTTCTGCTGCCATTAGCCATTGCTCTTTTGGCGTAGAGAATTTCTTAAAAAGCTTTCAACCCCATAGTGTGGGGAAGAATCAAAATCAAAGTGGGATTTATAAAGTACCTGTTCTGCTGAAGCCAGCTATTACCGGTGTTCCCATGTCTTAGCTTTTAAAAGATGTGACCTTTGGAAATGAAGAAAGCAAGCATATATACAAAAGAAGAGGCAGTAAAGGATTTACAGCAGTACAGGTGTTTTCAAAATTTTAAAGGTTTCTTCATTCATTATCTTCTTCAGTTTCTTCTTTGAAGGGACAGACAGTTTAAATAGGGCTTGTTTTTCTTTTTAGAGACTGCATGGTTAAATGCATGCTGGCAATAACGAGGTAACCATATCAAGGCACTGCTACCTGGTGCCATTTGTTTAGTATATCACACGTGCTTGAATTTGTCTGGGTTTTCCTGAGCATCGTTGCACCAACACATTCAGATTTCAGTGGAGGAATCACTGCAAAGGAGCACGAGGGCTCTCTATGACATCTCAGGCCTCAAGCAGTCCCTTCCCAAGGCACAGCTAGGGCAGGGGAGATGTTTCATTTCTAAATCTTGCACACATAAAACACTTGATTTCCTTCCGGCAGCTTTTCCTCATCCCCAATACAAAATACAAATACAATACAAAATGGCTACAACTCCTGCCCACCCAGAACGGTACCACAGTAACACTAATAATTGCTTTTCTTCCTTCCCACCTGTGTCAGGCTTTTATCTCCAGGGTTCTTCTTTTGCTTGCTCTTTATCTTCCAGAAACCAGAGTCCACATAACTCCCCCCAGCTCCTTTTAATTGCTGCAAGTTCCCAACTTTTTACTTTCTTGATGCCTTTGCCCATCCTGTACCAGTCCACCAGCAATGTAGAAGTGAAGTTTTTTTCCTCCTCTATTACCATGCTGTAGAGTTTCAAATCTTGTCTTTTTCCTTGAGGCCCTGTGAAAGCCCACATCTCCAGCCTTATTACTTAGAATTGTGTCTTTACTCCTTTTTTTCCCACCCATCCATAAACATAGTCAGTGCCTTTTTCTATGTTGTCTTATGTTTGGAGATTGTCTTTTCAGGTTGTGTGGTGGTGAGATTGATAAGTTACACTTTTGTCATTGATATTCTTACTTAATGCTTAGCACTTCCATAAACCAACAAGAAGTGAGTCTCTACAAATGAAATCCTCTTTTCTGGTCGAACCTCCGTGTCTTTGCTTGACAGGAGAAGCCAAATGATCTTGTTCAATCTTGTCCTGCCTTCTCCTTCTTACTTGTACTAACTCCATCCCTCAGAAAAGCTGGCAGTGAGCTGCTCCAGGCAATGCTTGTGACACACATAGAAGATTTTGTGTACTAAGTGTAAGAGTGTCAATTTTAAAGCAAAATAAAGTAGAAAAGAAAGCAGCTGAATGTACTGTGTAAGTGAGAGGTTCTTGGGGAGTAGTGAATCCGCACAACACAATTAGCACAATAATAATATAGTCAGTTTCTGTGTGAGGGGGCCTGGGATTGGGGGTAGAACATGGTTTAGTGGAAATTGAAAGAGTGATGCTTGTGGGATGTCTGAAAAAAAAATATTCTGAAATGAAACCCACACAACATTGTATTCCAGCTGCGAAGCCTTGTGGTGGTTGTGTGATTTTGGTACAGGTTAGAGGCTGTGTGATAAGGGGCCAGGAAGCAGACAGTGGCGTTTTGACAAGAGGTTAATCCTAAAACTCTCTGCATGCGTGAGTCCAAAGAAGCAGTAACAAGCTGGTGAGATTTGCTGGTGGTTTTTCATTTCATTAAGCCTTGATTCACATCCATGGAACTTCATAAAACTCATGTTAATTTCTGGTTGACCCCACATGTGAGTGGCTGGGGGGATTACAGGACACTCAATTTGCTTATTACCTTTCTTCCCCCTTTTTTTTCTTCAGAGCCACACAATGCTTTCTTAACTTTTATACTCCAGAAGAGGACAGGTTCTCTCCTCTCACCTGTAGTTTCTTGGCCAGTTGCTGAGATGTACCTCAAGCTCTTCGCAATTCCTCCATCTGCCAGGAATGTTTTCTGCCCATCTTGGGCATCGTTTCTCTCAACATAGTTCTGTGTGAACTCTTCAGAGACTGTCTGTGCAATGATGATATATAATCATTTCTCCACAATGGTTTGCTTTTCTAATGTGATAATTAATTCAGATAGATGCTTTGTGGTAAAGTCCTAGCTGGAATCAGCTGGAGTCACCTTGACAT
Organism: Scolopax minor; assembly: GCA_028566535.1. Classification (NCBI taxonomy): domain Eukaryota; kingdom Metazoa; phylum Chordata; class Aves; order Charadriiformes; family Scolopacidae; genus Scolopax; species Scolopax minor. The sequence goes on from JAOXNG010000021.1 coordinate 8,727,004, forward strand.
AGCTAGGTGTCCTCCTTTCACTAGTTAAAATTGATACATTGCCCTGTTAACTTCAGTTGACCTCAGCCAGTCGTGTTAGGATGGTATCTCTGTAACTGTATTTCTTACAATTTCTTACAATTCTTACAATTTTCTTTCAGGTTCATTGTCTTGCTGTCAAATAGCCAACTTTTTTTTTCTGGCAATGAAAATATAAACTTGGTGTACTGACAGTAGGAGAACTCCATCAGATGGAGTGAGGGTGGTGAAGGTAGAAGCTTGTGTTCTTAAGAACAGAGTAGAAAGTATCCCACTTGATTCTGAGTTCAAGGGTGGGTGGTTTGGTTTTGATGGTTAATTTTGTTTTGTTTTGCTTTTCTCTCCTTTTTGTTTTTCCTGATTCAGGTTTCATGAATGTTTTCTTGTGATTTCTGTTTCTGTAGATGTTAATTGGGAAATCCTGACAGGTGCTGTGCACAGGGACAGAGCCCACCTGGATGATTTTGATTTATCATTCTTGAGAAATTTCTTGCCAAGAATTTGTTTGTAGACATTTGCCCATCATCTTCATTATCTACTGAAAAGGGCCTAAAAATGTCTCCTCTGTGTGTGTATTTGTTTAGATTTCTTATACTATGTTTTATCCGCTTTGTAGAAGAAATTCCTTTTGTTATTTTGCATTTGTAAAGTACCTACTTCAGCAACCTGCTGATCTCTGGTTAGAACAGTAAGATCCTGTGGCAGTACTCCTAATGCTTATTAAAATAGAAGTGAGAAAGTGAGCTGTAAGGAGACCTTTTATTTTAAATAAAGATTGAAAAAAAAGTCCTGCGTTGTAGCATACTAAACAGAAGCAGAACTCTATTTGACTGAGCATTACAACTCTTTTTAGCATCTGATAAAGCATTCTTTTTATGGATCAACTTCTCACTGCTTTGGATTTGGATTTGGTTTTGGGTTTGGTTTTTTTTAGGTTATGCTTCAAATTCAGTAGCAATAAGGAACTGTGATCATAGGTCTCGTGATGCTTGGCAAATTTAACAACAGCAGGATTATTGGTATGGTCAAGATCATCGTATTCCCTTTGTACCTTACACTGGTAGAAGTGACTCCTGCCAAAACTAAGGCACTGTTGGTGTGAGTGCTGTGCACGTGTAAAGTAAGATGTGGGGATTCTCATAATGTGTGTTCTCAGCAGGCCAGCAAAGACTGACATTAGGAATGATTGATGTGACTTCAGCGTGGGGTTTTTTTATTTTTATTTCATAAAAGACCTGAAACAATGAGAGATTAAAGAGAGGGCACAGGGTCATACAAGAAGAGGAACCTATTGCAGAGTCAGGGACTGAGTGCAGCTCTTCAAATCTTGGGTATCTGTTTCAATAAAAGACAGTTTTTATTTGTTAATGAGAATGTCTTTTGGTCATTTTCCCAGTGTTGTTCCAGTCATATTGGGAAGTTGTTGTGATGACCACTGAATTGAATGTGTTTCACATTTTCAGTTGGTGTGCTGGCTGTTTATCTGGGGATGATCTTTCTTAATTCCTCATCTCCTTAAAGTGTTGTTTCCTATATCCATTTGTGCAGTAAGATTAAAGATTTTAGAGCAGTTGAGTTATTAAAAAAGAAAGGAGGAAAAATTTTGCAAAAGAACTTTTTCCCCAAGAAGTAGTAATGTTGTGCACCTGCATTAAAAAAACCAACACAAGCCAATCAGCCAAAAAAAACCTTGAACCAACAAGGCTTCTTCATATTGAGCAAGTACAAAATACGAAAATTGGAGTTGGGGAAACATAAAATAAATTGTTTGCATAATGTAATTGCTAATGGTATTTTATTTCTAACATGTGAATTCCTTGCTGTTTCTACTCAATGATCACATAAAAGTTATAGTTAAAAAAATAGAATAAAGCACCTATGGAAATTCTTGCCTAGTACCTGAATTGCAATAACCTGAAGCGAAAAAAATGACTTCAAATGTGACATTTCTAAACAATTCAAAATAATTCATTTGGATTTTGCTTGACTGTGGTTATATGTTAAGAAGGCATTTTTAGAAAGCCATTCCCATTTAACTGCTTTTGCGTATTGCAGATTGTTACCTAAGGAAAAAAATGTATAAGAATTCTTGCTGATGATCTAAAGAATGTGAGTAAGAGAGCTGGCAGATGGCTTACAGATATCATTCTGAAATATCTTATACTGACAAATAACAACGGTGTGTATAATTAGCACTCTGCAGATGGTATGCAAAATGATCTGCACTTAGTACAGAAATTTTTTCTTTTCCTTTCTTTTTTTTTCTTTTGACAGGCTATTTTTGAGAGTCAGTTTTGAAAGCGTGGCTTGTAGTGACATTCAGGTGTAGCTGAGAGTGTGAGAACAGCCCCGTGGCCTCTGGGGTCCCGGTCCACGTGCAGAGTGTACTGCCACAATTGAAGTAATTATGACAAGTAGATAGATCAGATTAGACTAACACAAAGTTTGCAAAGAGTGGAGGTCAAGACAAGGCACAACGAAATCATTCTGCTTTGATTCCTCTGAATTTAGTGAATTATCAGATATTTTCAAGCGTGTAATGCATTTGCAATCCAAATATTCCTTTCAACACGAATGATTGCACTTTCATACTGGACCTGACGCTGAACTCTGCTGGTGTTTCTTCACCCAGATGTGGCAAAGACTAGACTCTTACTGTAAATGATGCTGCTTAGTACTGCTTATTTGTATGTCAGGTAGGAGCCTTCATCTCTGATAAATTCCCATTGTGTTTGGAGCTATAAAAACCCTAATGTCTTGCTATAAGGAATTTTCTACTTAGTAGAAGTGAAATAGAAAATGTAGACTAGAGGCTACAAATGAGCATATGCAGCTACCTGAGAGACTGTAAGGAAACAGGATAATGATATTTTGTCATCTTAGTGTATGACTTTTTTTTGTTTTTTTGTTCTATTGCTGCTGAAAAGAATATGCAGTATAGAGGGAAAATGGCATAAGGAGGTGGGGAGACAATTGGACAGATATTTATTCCAAAACCCACAGCAAATAAATGCTGGCAGGAGAGGTCATACCCCAATAGGGACTGGAATCAGTCTTTCAATAGGTAATGAAGGATTTCGGAGAAGGGTTAACAAAAAACCTTGAAAGTGAAGGAGGAAAATTAGCTTATGACTTTTGTGCTAGGGGAGGGAGTCCATAGAGGGATACAAAGTGAAAAAGCTGGTGTAGTTGAAGGGATTGGCTAGGGATGTGATCCATCCTGCAGTGTTTGGAATGGCTGCAAACAGGTACAGGCTTTGTTTTTCAAAGCCAGAATAAATGGTATTGCAATAAGCAAGATGGAAGGGAGAGTGAGAAAGTGAATTTTAGTCGCATGACAGTAGCCAGAGAGGAAAGATAACTCAAAAATGATATACACAAGATAGCTTTACAGAACTTGCTTGCGTGCTCAGAATTGTAGATGAGGCAAGGTTTTGTCATCCTGAATAACAAGGGAAACAGTGAGTTATAATGATCAAAAAAAAAAAGAGAAAGGGCCTGTGGAAAGGAGAGACGAGGAACTATTTTTAGGTTTTCATGCACTTCAGTTCATGGCTAAGAATGACTGAGAAGTTGGCGAAGATATGAATTTGCCTAGGAGACAGATATGAAGTATACACAGGTCCTGGAGGTGATGGCAAGGTGAAGATACCTACATTTCTGATCTCACATTACCATGGCATGTGCTGCAGCCTTCTAACTGAGTCCTTGCACAAATGAGAGGAGTTAGATGGATGCTCTCAGGGATAATATGAGAGCAAAGAGAAAATAAAATCACAGAAACCAGAAAAGCTGATACCGTGTCAAAGCACATGAAAATGGAGTTCTTATTATAAAATCAAAATTAGGAAGCAGCAATCAGAGGCTGGTAAATGCTGGGCGGCGCATATAGGCAAGAAAAGCAGCAGCTGGGTAAGAAGGGATTGAGGCTGAACTGTAGAAAGGGGATTCTTAATAGCTGGTGTCAAGAGTGTATTTCAGGATCTCAGAGGTGAAAGGTCAAAGAGGAATGTGGCAAAAGGAAAGAGGCAATGAGGTCCTGAGTATGGAAACAACAAACATCCTTGCAAATTGAAGGGAAAAGCCAGCAGGGGAGAGAGAGGTTACAAAGGGAGAAGACTAGTAAGGCTGAGACACTGGGACATATGAAGGGAGTAAAGAAAATGCTGAAGTCTGCATCCATTGGAGGAAGGAGAGGGAAAGAGGAAGGGAAGCAAAAGAGGAAGAAGGAGATGGTAATGTCCCCCAGCCACTGTGCAGAATCAGGAGTTGAGGTGGGAACGTGAATCAGTCTGAGGAGCCAGAAGTGGTGAGAAGTTTGTGAGGATTATAGAAATGTGCAACAGGATCCTGATGTGACCTTCTTGGAATGAACACATTGGAAGAGACCAAGATGGTTTGTAAATTCCATAGGCAAGTTTTATTAGAATATAAAATAGAAGGAAATCTTTGAAAATAGAGAAAACTTCAGCTGAGGCAGATGAAAAAGGACTCTAAACAAAACTACCCTTTTCTGCTCTGCCCTTGCAGGGTGGTAGCCTTCTTTCATGCTGCTTCTTAGCAATGTGGAGGCCTACCTCAGAGACCTCTTCCCAGGTCTCTTGGTGTCTTTTTCTTCCCGTTACCTCTGAGGTATGGCTGTGTGCCTCTTTCACGGAATGTCAGTCTTGGCTGGCTTCTGTGGCTCTCTCTCTCTTGGGCTATGGGGTCTCCATGCTGAACTCTTGCACCTCCTTGCTGCATCTCCCAGCCCACTCCACTCAAGCAAGCTGGATGCTTTGTGCTCCCCAGACTGCAAACTTGCTCCCAGAAGATCCACCTGAGCCATTTATACTCTGATTAAACATAAATATTTGCGTGCAACAACAGCAAAGCAGTCCTCACCCATGACGACATGGGATTTAGTTCAAGTGAAAGGAGAGATTTACTTAATGGATTAGATGCTGAGAGGACAAGCCTATAGTAGACACATGATCTCCCTCTTCTACCCTTCAGCATCCAGCCCAGGACCTGTAAGCACAGCTCCTCCTGGTGTCCAAATCACAACAACTACCTATTCAATTAATTACTTTCATAATCACATTTTACTAAACAAACAAAAGTGCACATAAATTTTTAGACAGCATCCTCACATACGATACAATAAGTATTCTGTTTATTAAATCATATAACTACTAGCAGGAACAGATATAAAAATTAAGGCAACCGTCTTAGAGCAGGAAAACTGCAAGTAACCTTCTATACTTTAGAAAATAATCCGAAATCAAAGGAAGAAAAAAAAAATACCTGTATGTACAGATTACTTCACAGAAAAGTAGAACTGATTTTTTCTCTGCTTTCATCTACATTAGCATT